>NTHP01000034.1:679582-691194 GCA_003416845.1 Oplegnathus fasciatus
AAAAAAAAAAAGACTCACATCCTTTCTCTGCTTCTCCAAAAGCTTGATCTTCTTTTCATACACCTCTACATCACAAGGTTTAGTTGGGGTTTTCTCTGCAGCTTTTCCACTCTGGGGGCACACAAAACATTCCTAAATCCACAACATTCCTCCATTACTCTAAACATGCATCGTAAGTGGGGAAATATTAAGTCACAAATTAATTGAGAAAACATTTTTTTAATGTATTTCTGAAAAGGGAAAATAAAGCTTAAAATAAAAATGTATTTGGTATGTAAATGGGGCAGATTTACTTGAAAGCAAAGTTCTAAAGTGTCTCTGTACAGAATTAAAAAATAATTTTCTATGTAATTTAATTTAAAACTACCTTCTGCGGTGTGGTGGCCTCCATCTTCGGTCTTACAGCAGCCGATTCCTCCTTCACGGGCTCCTCTTTGGCCTCTGGAGCTTCGGTGTCAGATGGCACTGCAGATGACGCTGCTGCTCCTGCTCCTCCCGTGACGAGCTCCTTAAGTTTCTGGTTCTCTTGTCTGAATCAGCAAGGAAATGAAAATGATTCGTGAGGAGGGTCCCTTCCCAGAGTTTGTTGAAGTTTGGTACAACTTCAGGATGTCTTTTGGGAAGAACCTACAATACCCACTGTGTGCAATGACGCCAACAGAAAGCTGAGCAATAATTCCCCATCAAAAGTGAAAGCATGGTTGACTCTCAACATCCATGTGTTGGATTTTGTCATAAAAACATTAACGGCAGGCTGATTCACATTACATTCAAAGGTCATGAGAAACAAAATTGTCCCACAGTTTCAAAAAGAAAGGCCGGAGGAATGAGATGTGAGAATGTTCGTATTGTTTAGTTACTTGTGGGGAATATACTGCAGATTTTCACAGTTTGTTCTTTTTGACCTTACTAATAATAGCGTTTCTGCTCCAGCAGAAGCAACACAAAGCCCCGTCAAATCAAAAGAGAAGGAAAAACATTACCTAAGCTGTTCCAAGTCTCGATTCCTGATATGATGATCCTCTTCCATTTTCTTTCGTAGCTCATTGTTCTCCTGTCTGAGCTGCTCACAGAGAGTCTATAAAACCAAAAAAACACAATTATCACAATATTCAGCATCATTCTGCATTTTATTATTTTTTACATCTGCATGCCCACACATAGCCAGAAGCAACTGTCTTTAACACAATAGTACAACGCAAAAGGTTTGAGGGAAAATTATGTTGGATTCATGAGGAAAGACTTCCCACCTCTATGGCACAAAATAACTTTGTTTTTCGGACACAAAGTCCTATACATCACATATTCTATCTATCAAACTGACAACCATGACTTTTCTGAGAGGTTTTGAAAATAAAAAAAATTAATTAGAACAATGAAAATTCGACTGAAAATACAAAGACCAAGTCACTGCAAATACTGCTTTACTTTTGTATATCAAAATAAGGCCATAATGTGTTTCAGAAGTCCCAAGTGGTGATGCACTTCCACTGGTACTAAAAGAAAAAAAAAACAAAACAAAAAAAAACTTCATCCTCTCTCCACACTCTACAAATAAAATCTGCCACAGAAAGACTCCTTTCCTAAAACACAGCTCATGTCTTTTACAAGCCTGCAGAGATGAAGGACATTTTACTATAAAATGCAGCCCTTAAATTATCATATAATCATATGTGTGAAAGTCATTTAATATAAAACCGCCTGTGAATGGTTTACAGTTAATACATTACATTTAAAAATTAAATTAATCATGATAAATCATTCTATATACAACTTTGCTCACACTGTATGATGCTGGTTAAAATAAACTTTAAGTGCTTATAAAGTCATCCTGGAGAAATGGCTTGAATCTAAGGAGGTGGCTGCTTTGGCATTTTTTACTGTTGTCATACAGTCGATGTGTCACATACCTGTAGGAGGGAGGTCCTCTGTTCATTCTTCTGGACCTTAGAGGAGAGATGGTGAAACTCCACAGCCATGCGGCCGAGGTGAGCCAACAGCTGGTTCGGGTTGGACTCCTCTGCGAATATGCTGAAGGAGCTTTCTAGTCTCTTCAACTGGCTCGCTAGCTCGATGTTCTCCTGAGGCAGGAGGGGGATTACTCCTGCCACTGACCCGGCCTGGAGATACCCACACAGGTGATCAGTAAGTCAGTCAGACCTTCCTCTCAAGATGACTCAGAGTGCGAGCTAACAATTACATATGAATTTCAACCAGCACGAGACTGAAAGATCAGCATGAGAGTCATCATGCAACTATTTCTATGAAAAGCAGCAGCTGATTTATCTCAAAAGTCAAACCAGTTTGTCCTGTTGTATTTAAATTTAGTCCTCACAGACTACAGTCGGTTGTGGTCATACTATAAATATTCTGTAAAGGTGTGGAAACTGGGTCAAACTCTGCTATAAAATTTTACAATATGCGATAAGTCAATAACATTAGTTTTGACATGTTTGCCTGAAATATGTCCTGTTAACACATCCCCTAGGATGTAGTGTGTGAATGAATCAGTGGTGTAATTCTAGTCAGTAATAATCCTGGACTTTCCCCTGGCTGACTCAGGCTGGAGCTACCAGTATTGAGTTTGTTTGTGAGTCACCTCACCAAGGATATGTTCCTAATATTGAGGAAATGGCTATAAAGAGGAAAGGTTGAATTTAGCCTAAATAAATTACACAAAATAATCACTTTTGGGAGTTAGCACCAGCAGCATTGTGATATTATAAACATACTAAATTGTTTGTTCAAATTAAAGATTCCTCGGAACTACAAAAATGTGAGTTCCCGTGATAGTTGGAAAATTATTAATCTTAATTTTTGTTACAAAAAGTCTGGTACATACAGTCAAGGCATCTGAAGTCTTCCCATCCATATTCACGACCTCAAACTCTGATGAGGCCTCCTGTAAAGATCAAAAAGTAAGTAGCACCACAGTACATGCAGTGTCCACAGTGTAACTGCTTCAATAAACTTGTAAGAATAAAGCAAACATCCTCCAGTTGAGAGCTGCCAGATGTCATAGTCTAGGTTCTTATAATGTCTGTATTTAATGTTATTTACAAATCTACAATCATCAAAGTTGTTTCTGCCTGCACCAAAAGCTCTCACACACAGCACAAATCACTTACATTGGGCTTCTCAGGCTGAAGGGTCTTCCCTAAACAGCTTGTTTGCTCCTCCTTCTGCTCTGCAGTGGAGTGTAAACAGGGTTTACCTTAAATAAACCATACCAAAACCCTGGTTAATGCAAGTTTCAGTAAAGTACCATATGGTTATAACACTGTCCAGAGTAATAATAAAACACAAATATGAAAATATGTCTACAAAGTTAAATTCACCATCAAGTCTGTGAGACCTACTTTGTGTCTCAGTCTGAATGGGACCTCCCATACACAGACTGGCGGCAAAGCTGGAGGACTTGAGGGCCTCGTTGTCTCTCACAAGCTCCTCCACTCGCTGTCGAAGCCTCGATGCCTCTGATTGAGACTCTTCTAGCAAATCACCTGCAAGTTTCAGAGAGAGATCTTGTCTCTGTCCAGCAGCACTTCGCTTGAATTTCACTTGACTTTTTCAGCAAACACTGCTAAGGCTTGATCTATCAGCATGAGCAGTCATCAAGTAGGATATGATAGAAGTTAAGTGTGAAATTCCGTGCGAGTAGCACTCCTTTGGTGAGTCACAAAAGGAGCAATCAGGCCATTCACATCACTGGCATGCAAGCTTTTCAGCAAACCAATGAAGATCATCAGGTTTTACTACATTCCACCTCATTTGCTGCGTGACTGTTTTCCTCCCGCATTAGTATATTTTGACTGGAAATATAGTTATGTAATCTGTTATGGAAGATGTCATGTGACGTCTTTGTGGGTGCATTAAGATATTATTAAATAAATCATTTAGTGATGCTACAAAATGCAATCTGAACACAGTTTTCTGGTCTAGATTTTACAAACCGATTAAAAATTGAACATCCTTGTATATACACCAATCGGGAAAAATAAAATCCTCAGCTGTTAAGACACACAATAGCGTTAGCCCTTCATCCAGAGCCTTGAGGTAACCATGCCGTCTTTTAGGAACCTACCTAAGCTCTTAAGTCCCTTCATCCGCTCCCTCAGTATGCTGTTTTCCTCCAGTAGCTGTCGATAGCTGCTTCCCCCTCCAGCCTCCTCCCTGGCCTTCACCTCACTCCCACCTGGATCATAGATGCGGTACGGGCCTTTCCCTTCCATCGCCGTCGCTCACTTCCTAGACATGGTCCTATGAACTGTGGAAAGAAGACACAAACTGTTTTCAACTTAAACAAAAACATATAAGGTACCGGAAACTGACCTTTACAGAAAACAAAAAGTGCTGATAGTAAAAACTTTTAACACAGAGGACTGAGGACTTGTGCCTGGTCATCCAACCTTTGCAATAAGAGAAGTTGGAGAAACAACTTAAGCATTTTTTGCTTTGCAACCAGTCACATTTAAATCCTAAGTTTAAAGTGTACTGCTCATAGATAGATAGGATAGATAAGGACAAGAGCGATCAACATCAAATGATGACACCCAAGTGTTCATGCAGAGGAAGGCAACAGATGAACAGAAAGAGAAAAAATAGCTTAAACATTACCTAGGAATACCCTTGAACCACAACTTAAACTGCAGCAATATTACAACCACTCAAAAACATAACAAAATGGTATGTCTGTTACTTCTTGATAGCAGATTGAATAAATACCACCCACTCAGACATGCTTCTGTATGTAAGTTACTGTGAGTTACCCAACTACAAGAACCTTTTCGACTCTTCTCTCAGTTTATAATTTACAGCCGGACGAGTGTAAACTATCGGTGGAGCCCGGTGAGGAAAACAAAGACCAACCGACAGCTTTGAGAGGACAAAAGCAGCAACAGCATCACCATAATGCCACCCTGCCAGAGAGAAACATATGGCAAGAATGTGCTAACGTTTGTGATGGCTAAAGATGAGAACTACACCGTTCACATCCGAGGGAAAAAAAGGACAAAAGCAGAGGAAAAAATGCTAAATGTTACGTGGATCCTGCTAACAAACATCTACCCAATAGACGAGAGTCAAATACAGCACAATCTAGCTAATGATAGCTACCTTGATTGGCTGAGGAAGGCTAATATTAGTTTTCGCTGTTGTCATGCAAATTGCTAGCAACATCCTCGTTAGCTGTCGGCTAGCTAACACTAGATGACAGTGCGGGACAGGAAGCCGCTAGCTCCTCTTTTTTACCCACTACAGATACTTTTATCGATGCAGTAAGTCGGTCGGAAAGCGGAGTTAAACGACAAATCAAAGAACAAAGAGGTGTCTTTTGTCTGGATACCTTTCAGCTCGCAGTGGCCTCTCGTCTCTCTGCCCGACATCTATTGCGGAAGTGGTCTACTGCTCTGTGCTGTAACCTGGGAAATTCCACCTCGCAACGTTTGATGTAAACAGCGGTGATTGACAGCCCGGCGGACCAATCAGGGCGCAGCTCTCTGTCAGCGGGGCACCAACGGGAGCTGCTGACCGTAATGTAAACACTGGAGCTAAATGCTTCACATATTCCTGCTCCATGCTGCATATTTTACCGAAATCATCAAGCCTGTTCACGTGATGGACGTTTAAATATGTATACGAATATTAATATATAACAAAAAAATGACCCTCTGACACTTGGGTGAGTAAAAGTTTTTCTCTTGAATCGTAATTATTTTAATTAAACTACTTCTTTTTTACCTCTTGAAACTCATCCTCCATTAGTGCAGGGACAAACCCCACCATTTTCACTGAATGACTTTTTCTCTCATTGATAATTTTAGAGAAGGGGCTGGTGGGGGTTTCTGTGATTGCATCACATATTTCCTCTGAACTCGGAGGGCAATAAGGCCAAGTTGAAAAGTTACACTGAGCTCCACACTATGGGTTAACAAGAAACTTTAACATGAGAGCTAAGATATATAATCTTCATATTGTGTTCAAGGCTGCAACCAATAATTATTTTCATTATTGATTAATCTGACGATTATTCTTCTTGATAAATGAATTGTTCAGTCTATAAAAGATCAAAAAAATGTAAAATAAAATGTAAAATAAAGAATTTCCTGAAGCTCAAGTTGACATATTCAAACTGCTTTGTTGAACAAACCTAAAGACACTCAGTTTACTATCACAGAAGTAATACACAACACACAGCAATACACTAAATATTCATATTTGTGATTCTTTGGGCATTTGTCTTTAAAAAAACTACTTAAACAATTAACGATTAATTAATTAAATGAACTGATTAATCAACTAATCGTTTCAGCTCTGATTAAGATGGTTATTTTGAAATAAAACCACAATGTAATTTAAATGTCATGTTTTCCTGGCCTTGAAGTCAAATACAACATATTTTTAAAAATGTTATGTCAGTCACAGGTTAAGAGGTGTTTTTTTGAGGAGCACTGTGCCACATACAATAATATCTATGTTTGACTAAATTTATTTCAGGCCCCTGACTCACTGGCCAAACATGAATAATTTAGAGCAATAGTGACATCTTGTGGGAATCAACAAACAGGTAATCTGCGGTCATATGTCTTCTTCAGGGACTTACAAGGACCATTCCTTGGCTAACTGGAAGCACAAAGTACTTCTGATGCCTCTCAGTTTGTGACCGTGTACAATTAGACTGAACCACAGAAGGGTGCTTGGGAATCCCAGCTGAGTATTGCATGTTTCTATGACTCTATAATGGGTCAAAATGATTCATTAAACTACCAAAAAAAAGTATTATATGAATCACAAGTAAAAATATGCAGCTGCTTGTCGACAAAGACGATGAAGAACACCCTTCATAATGATTTTAGATTTCTGAGTATTAGCCTTGGAGGTCTTATGGGGAAGCATGCGGCATTAACACAGGAAATACTCAGTTTGCAAATTATTATACACTTCATGTGATGTGATTTATGATAAAGCTGAACTAATCACAGTCACACCTTTGTTTTCTTCTTTATGTAGCCACCATTATAACTTCCTGTAATGAATAAATGCCAGTAATACCTCAGTAATAGCTCCCTTAAATAGTACCCTCCACAGTTAAGAATCTAAAATAGGATATCACTATACTACTCATCTGTCTCTCTGACTTAACCTCTCTGTCAAATTAATGGAAATCACACTGTAAAGAAAGAGAATTAGTGAGAGTGCATAGACAGCCTGTAATGTGTGTACTCTGTAATAGGTGTGTGTACTTTAATACGTATCACACGCTTCAATTAAAACGAAATACAACGACAAAACAACAGACAATAACATTTGGACCATATAGTGTAGGCCAGCCGCGCCCCACTGGCCAGAAAACACTGACTGTGTTCTCCAGAGAGCTATCAGTTGGCTACAGGAAAAAGCAAACACACAGTCCACACACTGAAGTTGTTTTTTCCTCAGTCCTGTGCCTGCCACCAAACACCTTGTCCTTGTTAAAGGTGCACAGTGTTTCCATCTCAGGCCGCTGTGATGTGCTGAAATAATAAACAGGCTGATGACTCTGCCAGCACAAAAACAAAAGCCTGAGGATACAGGAAATGTCGCCCATCATTTGGTCCTCCTGAGTAACAACACTTTGTTTTCTCCTCCCACCCACTTTTTCAAAAATATTTTTAAAGCATTTTCCTCATTGCACAAAGACTGACAAAGAGTGAGCAGATGACACGTGGGAAAGGGTGATCATCAGATTGAAGCCCACGGTGTCACAAGTACAGAGTATGCACCAGTCTAGTCTCCCATCTCTTAGCAGCAGAAATCAGCAGCTGATAGTCATTAGCTTTGCGCTGCTTAATACAAAATGTCCTTTTGTTAGCTGACTGGTGGCTCCAACCATCCTCTCGAGGCCTTAAACCAGGGACATCCTCGTTTCTATCGCTATGCAAAAAATTTGGACAAGATGTGCACACCAGATATGCTTGAATGTTAACTCTAACAGGCTATTCACATCACTTTTTATTGAAAATCTAAAATCTAGACTTTAACCACAACCAAGAAACCAGTGTGACAGATTGCCAAATACATTTCTCTCAAGCTTATGTATAAATAATAATTGTGATAATGAATAAATCTTATTTTCAAACTACATTTTGTCTTCAATTTAGAACATGTAAAATCTTGTTGTTTTGTTCTTAACATGGATTTAGCAACATGTCCATAGAACGTGATCTTTTGACGTGTTGTAATAGATTACAAAATCACATTAGAAATAATATAATAAATATTGATCAGGTTTAAAGTAAACATAACATAATAAACACTGCATTTACCAGCATTTTCTATGGTATTTTCTTAGGATCAAAAACCATTTACCCCCCTGAGACAGAAAATACCATACAATTATAGAGCTTATGGCATTTTTTTCAAACATATAAGACTAAAATCAATCAATCTTTTCATTATGTTACATGTTAGATACTTCCCATGTAATGTTCCAAACAAAGGACAACACTCAGCACTCAACTCAGTGACAGCATAAAATTATTCAACCCGGCCTGAATAAACAAAAAAGACACAAATAATGATAATAAATCAAATATGTTCTATTAGTACACCTCAAATGTTAAAACAAATAAACCAAACAACAACTCACCCACACATTCAGCTTGTGTCGGAGAAGCACTTTTTAAGGAAACTGGTGAATAGGGGGGGAAGCAATTTCACTGTGAGACTTGGGGAATTCCCATAACCCAGTAAACTGGCCTGATACTGTACGCTCAGCCTGAACAGAACCTGGTGTGTGTCCAACTGTGTGGCCCGCCTTTACTGAGCAACACAACACTCAGTGCATTTAATTAATCTCTGTACAGTAGCTCGCAGCACGTACACCACGCAACACACATTATTGCATGTCAACAAAACTGAATGAATAGAGGAGGCCACAAAGATGTGACATGCTGAGAGCAGCATTCAAGAAAAATGCACAGATGACCTCCAACATATACTAACCTGTATATACAGTGCAGTACATACAATACAGTTAGTGGCATGCTTATATGATCACATCATGATGCCACCATAATCACAGAGATAAAAAAAGTCAAAGGCTGAAGCAACGCCTATAATTCTCTGAGGATGTCACAGCTTTGAAATATGTAAACTACAATCTATTTAATTTACGCTGTAACACCACAGCACAAACTTCCCCCAGCTGTCAAAAGGGAAATTCAAGAACAGTGTGTATTTTGACATTGGCTGTATATTAACAATGTTCTATTGAAGTAATCTCTTAATCTCTTGCAATTATCATCAAATGGAGCAATTTCAGGTTGGGTGCGCCATTAAAACCCGAGTGTGACTGACTGCTGCAGACTCTATTTGTTGCCTTGATTTTTGGCGTACTGCAGGGGATTTCCTCACCACATGCGTCTTTTTTTTCTTCTTTCCTCTTTTAACTCAAAGATGGCCTGACAACAGCTGCGCTCACACATACGCAGTGAACTGAGACACTGACAAGAACAGAGGCAGCTGTCTTGTACTCTTCTTCTGCAGTACACAAGTCCAACTGAGACACATGAAATGAAGTGGAAAGTGACATGTTATTACAGTTAAGTGTGAAAGACATATTTTCTTTTTGCTCATTTAAATGTGTAGGGATAAAGATAACTGTTAAGTCACAGTAGGTAGTCAGGTAGCAGAGGAAGTCATGCTATACATCTACAGAGTGTTTGAATGTAAAGAAGTGGAGTGGTTAAAAGGGCTGACAAGAGCCTGGTTTGTTTAGATTTAGGCCTACAACATTAGCTATCAGCTGATATCCAGTAATTTAAATCTAAGTTTGATTGAATTGTTATTATTCTTATTATATCAGTCTATATTTACGTATAATTCACCTTCATGAACAACAATAACTTAGGGGTATTTTTGAGTTTGTTAAGAAGAAGAGGCATTGAATTGGAGTGGGAGTTTCCTGATGTTAAATACTCTAGTTCCCATTATGCTCAGCCCAGTGCGACTGCCAGTGTCAACACAGTTAATCATTGAACTGCCCTGCCAAATACAAACCAGGCCACCCCACCCAGAACACATACTGTAAAAAAAAAAAAAGTTACAGCGAGAGAAAATTGGAGCTAGTATGATTTACATTTAACATGAGCTTAATTTGTACATTAAAATGTTTTTCCAACAATGCAGGACAAAAGAGAAAAGACAAGAGTTTTGCATTTTTAATCATTTTATTGACGTATATATGACACCTTAAAATCACAGTAATCATTGGACGGCCCGCAATCTGAAGGCACTATTCGACTTGCTAATTTCCAATATGCAGTGCATGTGAAGCACCTTGCCACACTGACTTTGAACATCTCCGTGTAACATATAACTGTAAAAAAAAGAAAGACATCGTTTCAGACATGAGAGCAGAAAACTGGCTTGGAAAGCTGGGAGGTCATAGGTCACTTGGTTTGGCTGAGGAGTGGCAGCAGTTTAGGGACAGTGACAACAGATACTGACATTAACCACCACAGTTTCACTCTTGTGATCAGGCTTGTCTCATGGTTTTTTCACTGAAGTCTGTGATCGGGGCTGCAGAGATGTGGCAGGTTTAGTCTTCCCCTCCACAGAGCATCAGCAGGGTTTTACGGTAGTCTCCTGAGGTATCACCCTGAACAATGATGGGAAACACACACACAGAGAAGGAGCTTGAATTAATGGAAAATACTGTTTTCATTACGTTTAAGTCTGCTGACATTTGGTCATCAGAGACTAGAAACCGGAAAGCAGGATTTACTTCTCACTCCTCTCACTCACACAAAAGCAAAACTCTGTTTATCTTATCTTTCACTAATTTTCAATAAATGAGAGTCATGTGGACGAGCTGAACTCTGCAAAAGTCAACTAAAATCAACAAGGGAGTTATAAGCGGAATTACCCTTTACATCAGCTGACACTCATAGATACATATCCTATCTTAGAGACTATATATATTTCAAAAGAATAGTTCCTCATTTTGGGAATTACGCTCATACACTTTTTTTGATACCACTCTCACGTCTGTATGGTAAACATGAAACCACACGCAGCACACAGCTTAGCTTAGCTTAGCACAAAGACTGGAAACAAGGGGAAACAGCTAGCCTGGCTTTGTCTGAAGGTAACAAAATCCACTTACCAGGACCTCTAAAGGAGCTGGAGCTGGTAGCTTTAGAGGTATTGGTAGGTGGATGCGGATATGGGATCTGTATTGATCTTCTCATCTAACTCTCAGCAAGAGCTATTACTTTTTTAAATGCACCTGCTTGCTCTGGGATGCTACCCAACTCTAAAAAAAAAATAATGTATGAAAGGTTGTAATTTTTTCACTAAATACACACTTCAGAATAAACAATATATGGCAATCCATCCTGTTGCATAATCTGATAATATTTCTGGCAAAGCCAATCCAGGGCAGCCTACTTGCTTGTCTGTATTGGTGTCACGGTGATTTCATCTGTAAGTTATTATAGAACTGCTTCTGGGTACTTCCTGTCCCTGCGGCTGTCAGCCAATCACACAGAGATATAGAGAGGAAGTATAGCATGGAGGGAAATTCCTAAACAGCTGTGCAGTAGCCACAGACCCATAGTCTACCACAGGAA
>NTHP01000034.1:693474-718919 GCA_003416845.1 Oplegnathus fasciatus
TAAAGGTGTAGTCTACGATTCTAATCCAAAACAGTTTGTCAAATTCAGTGAATATCTCCTCACGGTCCGCTAGCTTTCCGTTCTGTGTGTGCGCTGAAAAAAAATAAAATCATTAGGTGATTTGAATCAACTGTACCTCCATTGCCTTCCTCATCATTTTGGCATCAAACTCTGCAGGGGTCAACATGAGCCCGATGATCAGTCTCTCTAAGTTCTTTGACAGCTCAGACTTCAGGTCCTTCATCAGATCCTGAGGGCAGATTAAACAAACTGAGTTGTTCGCGCAACAGGAAACAGCTCGAAGCAAACAACAGTGTTGAGTTTGACATATCCAGTGGTAGATGTACATGTGCATCAAAAAATGAAGAGGTAAGAAATATGTGCCAACTTGAATCTTTTAGTTTTGTGGAGGTAATAATTAATTTCTCTCACCCTTCCCAGGAGGGATTTGAAGGCCTGTCTGATCTCTTGCCTCTGAGCATTGCTTCTCCGCGCAACAATGTCAATGATTGCATCTTCGTCTGTTCCTGTAACAGAGACAGGCAGTAACATTTGTAAAACGTGCTTTATAAAATTGCAGCAGTGTAAATGTGCTTTAGTTTGCAGGGTTGCATACCAAATCCCTTCATGGCTTTCCTCAGTGCTTGTGCGTCTGCAGCAGGGTCAAAACTGGGTGCAGGGCGAAGTGATGGCCTTAGCTAAGGTAGCAGAATGACACAATTACGAATGTGAGTGTTAGTAATTACATACGCACACATCATGTGGAGTTCTATTGATTAAATACATACTAAATTAAATACGATCAATCAAATACACCAGATGTGTAAGTTTAAAGCAGTGAACATGCAAAACTCTACAATATATGCAAAGAGAAAAGAGTTTTTGTTCGTTGGATTATTCCGCTGATATCATAATTCTGAAAACAGCACTGATAATAATCCCTTCACATTTGAGGGGGCGTGTGCCCTCTTGAGGTTAGAAGCCATGACACCACCGACAATGAAAAGGTGGGTAGGCTGAAAAACAACTCAGTTCTATAGAGCGTTAGTGGGACGAGCTTTTGTTGACCAAAATACTGAGATCTTTTTGACATTCACTCCCAGGACAAAGCGAGGCAAACGGTGGATTGCAACAAAAACGATTTGTATTTGAGTGAACGGCGTTCTGATCGTATCCGGAGTCACACAAAGCCTTCTCTGTGCGGACATGGCAGTGTTATCAGCACAAGTTCGTGGCACTGCAAGAAGCGGGTCATTGCAGGGCCAGCAGGTAATTAGGATGCATGCCCCTGCCAAAGCCAAACATGCGATGACACATCTAGAGTGGGAGCAGATGGGGCCCAAACCTGGACTTTGGTCATGGCACTTAATTCCCACATCTTGTAGGCTATCTGAGCAGCTTCAGGGAAGAACTCTCCAGCTAAGCTGTAATGATCAGTTTGACACAAGACAACACACTCAGCAAGGCCAAAACCTCAAGCGGTACAGAGAGGGTACATTTCTAGGAACATGGATCTATGATTAAATAAACTTTGATGCTTTACTTTCAGACAATCTTTGGATATCAAATTCTTCACTGTTGCAATGACAACATGCTTCTCCCATTAAGTCAATAAACATTTTTTGGAGTGACACTCCCCTCAGAAAACAGTAACTCCTGACAAGTGGTGCTCTATCGCCTCCATCTGGTTGCTGCTGTTGCCTGCAGCCACACTGTAACTTACTCATCATCTCCTCCACACAGATTAAGCAGAGTCCTCTTGTAATCCCCTGATGTGTCATCCTGACAGGTTTAAACATACACAGAATCAGGTTATACATGTATGATATTGATGCTATTTAATTTCTAAGTAATTTTTTTAATTTCTTTAACCAACCTTAATCATGTTATAAAGTGACTTCTCGTATCTTAAACGGAAACACTCTCGAATGTCCAACATGTCTATTTCAGAGCGACAAATCATGATCCTGATCAGGGTGTTGTCAGCTGTACCGAGACCCTGGAAATGAAGGAGGGGACAGGCAACTATAAGTAGTGCTAATCAATTTTAAATGTCATATCAAAAAGTTAGACTGCAATCTGCCACTAAGAAGAAGAATGTGTCACAATGACTGCTAAGGCATATCTGTGTACAAATAGTTTGAAGCCAGACCTTCATTGACTTGTAAAGGCGCTTGGCAAAGAACATGGGAACACTCCTTATGCACTGGACTGTGAGAAAAACCAAAAAGAGAGCCGTGTGTTAAATTGACAACTTGAAAATCTCCATGTCGTCACAAAGCGGTACTTTCGGCATGTCTCTTACCAACAGCCAGCATCAGCCTCTCAAAGTCCCCAGACAGCTCATTCTTTATGCTGTCCTCTATGGACATCCCTGTAATCTTCTCATATGCGTCGAAAACTAAACAGACAGAAGACAACATCAAGTCATGTCAGGTCCCTTGAGGATAAATTCTGACAACTTTGGTGGTCCCCTGATTTTTCATCACCTGGTCAAAACTTCTCTTGGTTTATGACTTCTAATACCTGCAAAAACATGTGACATTCCCAGCAAACTGAGCAGTGCTTTGTGTTTAGTGCTAATTTGCAAATGTCAGCATGCTACCAAGCTACACTAAGACGGAAAAGGGACAGAGGTAGAGGAGTGTTATTGTATACAATTTAGCTACAGCTCATCGTTCCACAATTACACGCTAACAAAAACTACGAACGCGCCATTAACTCCTGGATGCCGCACTGTCGTGTTAATTTCCCCCGAGAGCTGTTCTCACCCATGTGGAGGTGGGTCACACTGCGGTTTCCCAGGATCATGATGAATTTGGCCTCGTCGGTCCCCCACTGCTCTTCTCCAGCTGCATACAGATCCTACGCAGAGGTAAGAAAGCACAGGATGAGATCAGAAAATCAACAAATAAAACATATCATTTCATGCAGAGCTTATCTAATTTAATTAGTAACCCATTGGAAATTAATATCATATGTGGTTATGTTAAAGAGATTTGTAAAAATCCACTAATTTGGTTAATTTGTTGAAACAGCGCATGCGCTAGTGGCATGTTTAAACATTCAATGACTTTTTAAATGAGGGCCATATAAAGTCAATAAGCCCAAAACATGTTGCACTTCTCTACTAGTCATAAAATGTTCTCACTATTGCATCCTGCTCCACCAGGTCTGCGTCCACCACTCCTGACTCATCTCTGGTCCCCTGGAACCATCAAACCAAAACAACACGCTGCTGATCAGTCACTGGACAAAAGGTACTGTGGCTGAGACAGTCACTGCATGGTTGACTGGACACTTCGCTGGTAATAATATCAACTCCTCAGTGAACTGACCTGAAGTAAAACAATCAGCATCTTCTTAAAGTGACCTGAAGTGTCCGCTGTTATATCCTCCTCGATGTCTCTGCCATAGGCTGGAGACACAGACATCAATGTAAAATGTTGAGAGATGCCAAACAAACAATATGTTGACACAAAATGTTATTTTCTTATTTACTCGCCTTACCATCCTTGTATGCTGCAACCATGTCATGTATCTGTTTGTTGTTTCTAGATGCCATAATTTCAATAAGGCATCTCTCATTTGTTCCAGCTCCCTTGAAAAAGATCATTAAGTTAAATGTGAAGTAGCTTCTGCTTCATCAGTATGATAAAGAATCTTACTATGAGGTACATGTCTTACTTCGACTGCATCGTGGACTTCTTTGGCGTCATGGTAGGCTGAGGTTCTCATCAGACTGACGATGAGACGCTCAAATTTGCCCGTCAGCTCATACTTCAGATCCTCAATCAGGTCCTGTTGAAACAACAAAAACATAAAGAATGAATGTGTTGGAGGTTACTGCATAGCACGCCATTTAAACCATCTCTGAAAAATGAGTTTCTATTTTAGCAAACAAAAATAAGAGATGGGATGATGAAATGTATTCTTGTACCTTTCCGAAGTTGCTTTTGTACGCTGCAATGATTTCCTGCCTCTGTGCATTGCTTCGTGCGGTGACCAGGTCCAGTATGGCCTCTTTATCACTACCTGAGGAACATAAAGCAACATTTTTCAACAACCTTCATCTCAGCCACAGAAACTGATCTCTGACTGCGTCACTGTCACTGCCGCTGAGTGAAATTCTTTGTGTGATCATTCAGCCTACGAGCAGAGAAGATGGAAGATGAACTTTTCGCCCCCGTGGCCAAAAATCACGGAGGAGTGCAGCACTCACCGATGCCTTTCATGGCATTGTAAAGGGTCTCGGCATCAGCGGTGGGATCAAAGTCCGGAGCATCTGTTATTGTGCCTCTGAACACCTGTAAGAAAAATAGTTCAACTGAATTTCAGAGGTGAGACATTTTTAATTGTGTTGCTTCAAGAATACAGTGATGTGGGATGTCTGGAGCTGTGAAACGATACATAGAAATGCAACTTTTTCGCACTTAGTTATAAATAAAGAAGTTATCAGACACACGATCACATGATCTCTCTAGCCTTGACTGTGAATACTCCAGTGGATCTGAAACAGGATGTCCAATGATGTTTGGGATGTTTTTAGGGAATGAGCCTTAACTGTGGGTATGTGTCATATTGGTGTTGACAGCACCCAGCTGGGTTGTGGCTATCGAGGTGAGGCTACTAGCCACAGCTCAGGGAAGTCTAAAAGTCATAGCAACAACAATAGTGGCAGAAAAAAGAAAAAACAACAACAATGCCTGCTTATAATAATAAGTTGGTTATTCACACTAACAGCGTGGCTCTGGGGATGGCAACATTTCGATAACTGTTCAGTAGATTGCCATGAAATTTGGTACAAACTTTCATCATCCCCAAAGGATAAAGCTTACTGATTTTAATGATTCTGTGACTTTTCCTCTAGTGTCAACATGAGGTTAACATTTTTGGTTTTTAGTGAAATGTCTCGATAAATATTGAATGAATTGTCATGACATTTGTTACAGACATTTATGTCCCCTTCAGGATGAATTTCTATTACTTTGAGGATTCCTTAACTTTTCGTCCAGTGCTGTCATCACGTCAAATTTGAATTTGTCCAATACCTTGGTTTATGACCAAATACCTGCAACATTCCCATCAGTCTCAGCTGCACTTTGTGTTTAGTGCTAATTAGCAAATGTTAGCATGCTAACACACTGAACTAAGATTGTGAACATTATTCCTGCGAAACATCAGCATGTTAGCATTGTCAGCGTGAGCATGTCAGCACGCTAACAATAGCTTTTAGCTCGAAGCATCGCTGTGCCCGAGTACAACCTCACAGAGTGAGTTCTCTTACAGACTGTCTATGTTCAGTGTTTCTTCTTCAACATCTGCTATGACTTTGCAGATGCTGCTCACCTCAACCCAGTCAGCTAATGAAGCTGAGAAAGATTTTGGATGTGAACCTTCCCAACTAAAGGTCGGGAGGTTAGGACTTAAAATACACTTTTCAGGATCACAAGTTTGCACTGCGTATCCTGCTTCCTAACAGTTCACTGGCTTGACCCGCGCTTTTTCACAGGGTGTGACTGGACCGTGTATAAGTGGCAGTGACGGGACACTGGGACAGGAAGGGAAGCCAAGTCTGCCATTACAGCAGCTGACTGCTTGCACCTGTCTCAGCCCCAGCAGATCAGAGGAAAACATGCTGTGTATGTGTGTGTCTGCGTGTGTGTCCGGTGCATGTGTGTAGGGGCGGGAAGGTGGGTGTGTATGAGCAGCAGGGGGTCAGGTTGCACACAAAGTAGCTCCCTTTGCAGGGGTCTGTCCTACAACAGCTCAAATACAATGAATGAGCTCCATCTTTGGGCATCCATTGGGGATGTAAATAAAATATAAAGCTCTGCATAAGGACAATAATGTAAAAATGAAAGTTACTGCTCACACTTATAAGAATAATCATATCTCTATCATGTTGGCACTATGAAGTTGTGATGTTATTCATTGTGGGAAATAAGAAAACTTGGCCTGCGTGTGGAGAGCTCAAACTGCAGCTGCTGCCGTAGAGATTACTGCTGCATTGAGGCAGTCGGCCAAAATGTGCTCTCACCCTGCCGAGGGGCCACTGCACATGCTCTGATCCTCTGCTTCACTACAGCGGCCATCACTCTTCACGACAGCTGGAGATCTTCACCCACATAGCAACAGGGCCACAAATACAAGCGCCTAGCAACAGGCCTTTCGCTAAACTAATCAAATGTCTTATGATGGGCCTTATATGGAAAAGTCTTAATGTGAATGTAATGTTTTCTACCCCTTCCTTCCTCCCTAGGTGCTGCTTGTTTCTTTTGTTCCCAAGGCCACAACTTAGCAGAGTGTAATTAAGAGCAAGTGTGTGTTTGACCCCAAGGTGACAGGGCACTGACCTACAACTCGGACAATAATGTTGGACGTCTGCCACGAGACTTAAATAATTCCACCAAGCCATTGCCTTTGGAAAGATGCTGTCAGGTGTGTCTATCAGGTGTGCAGGCGCCACAGGTGGTAATGACATCCTACACTGCTGCCTTTATGATGGGGAGGACTCACATGGTGGCAGGTGGCAGAAAAATGACCTCACTTTGTCCACACCTCATTCAATGGTACACAAAACCACCCATGTCCCACAGACACAAGATCTATGTCTGATATAATCCACATCATACTTACATAATGCAAGATGAGAAAGGTCCTGTCTACTCACCATTTCTATATTTGGTCTTCCGTGTCAACACTGTGCAGGAATCAATAGTTTCTGGCCTAGAAGAGAGAGAAATGCTGATGTGGCACTGGATAGCAGCATTGCAAAACATCCCTGCCCCAGTGAAGGTGTCATTCCCCTCCATGTTGCAAAGGGACAGTAATCATGATGATGATGATGATGATGCCTCCTTTTCCTGAGTAATTCTAATGAGGTGGTCTGTTCAGTGTGCCGCTGACAGCTGGTTAAAACTGACCACCACCTACAGCAACTCTGAGTAAGAACTGCACAAGAAACACAACGGTTTTACACTTGACCTCATATTCACCTAAAATGACACATCGCCAGGCGGAATTTGCATTAATTGGCAGGAAAACTATTTAGTCACATTTTCCATGCTGCCATACTTTAAACATACAATGCAGCCATTCAGTCACGTAAAGCATATGGAGGCCCAGATACTACAGGAAAACTCTCCCTGCTAATTTTCCCTGACTGATTATATTTCTGCATTTAGAATCACAGTGCAAAATGACAATACATTTCTACAGATAAGATCAAATTGAAAGGACACATAGACTTCTACTCATTCAGCTTTTCTACAGAGAAAAAGAGAGAGAACTTCACCCAGGTTTTAAATGCTGTACTGTTTGTTTAAGACAGATTAGAAGCTTTCCCAAAATAGCACGCACAGTTTAACTTAATGTCAGAATCAAGGTCTGGGGGGACTGGGCCTCTATATATACAGAGCCACACCCTTCTCTGTACCCCACACTGTAGAATAAACTAAGGAAGCTTCTTGTTTTTTTTTTATTTCTGACTTAAGACTTTTCTCAGTAACAAAACAAAGAGGTTGTAGTTGTGAATTATACCGTTTTTATATCCACTCATGCACTTGATTTAAACTGTCTTCCAGAGGTGTCTCACTGCTTCATTGGCACATTTAATAATGACGCATCAGCACCCTCCTCCAGAAGCATTTTTTTTTTTTAAGAGATCGGAGTGAAGAGATCTCCAAACGACAAATAATGGCTTACCTTCTCTGTGCAGGAAGTGTCGGTGTCCGGTGAGAGTGGTCCTGCTGTCTCAGCTCTGTCCCCGCTCACCCGGTCTCTCTGCCTCCTCCGGTCAGACTCAGGGCGTCCCGTTACGTGTCCTCTGTGACGCAACGACTGCGGCGCTCTCTCGCGCAGCTTCTCTGAAATGTGTGTGTGTGTGTGTGTGTGTGTGAGAGAGAGAGAGAGAGAGAGAGAGAGAGAGAGAGAGAGAGAGAGAGAGAGCCTGGGTGTCTGGGCAATGTCTTAGGGCAAAGTGAATATTATTATACTATTTAAAACGTATGTGTTCCTAACCGAAATATGTGGCTCAGATTTCGGAGGCTGCGCAATTTTACGCACGTCTTTTTCTGCAGCTGCTGCTGCTTCAGGGAAACGCAGACACCAGCAGCTTCCATTCTAGCTTTTATTTTACTGCAAACAAGTAGACAGATCACGTCTCTCCCATTAAAAACATTTAAAAGCACCAGTAACACGCAGACTGTCATACTGTGCTTGGAACTAGATTGTTTCACTTTGACCGCGTTTGTCGGAATTTCTGAACTTTGTCACATGACCGAGAGTTCAAATGTGAGGGGAGCTTTCTGGCACTGATGCGAGACATTGGTTGCTCTATTTCTGTCCTGTTAGGCGTCTATTCCAGTAAGAGGGGGGAGAGAGACACCAGCATGGTTAGGAGGGGGGTGCACGGGAGAGAGAGAGAGAGAGGCCATGTCAGCATTGTGGACCACAGGAGGAAAAATGTGAGAATATGAAACAAAGTAAATAGAGGCTGTAATTCCCATGAACTCCCAGTGGTGCCACATACTTTGATGCAATCTTCCTTCATATGTGACATATCAGAGGTTATTTTTAGCCCACACAGATTTGTGTCTTATTTGTACAGCTGCTGTGATGTTTTATGCAGACAGTTTGTGAACTGCTGCATTCATTCTTGGTGATGTTATGTGTGGAGTTTGGTGGCAGAGGAGACGATGAGAGAGGAGAGGCTGACTGCCAGGAAGCACCGAGGCTTACAGTCAGGCTCCCCAGTGCCACACATAGCAGAAGCATGACTCAGTATGTTTCACTCAGTGTCACTGGCTTTAGTTTGTGGTTACTATCAGTGTTCCCCTGACATCATCGGACCACAACTTACTACATGACCATGAGGGACCCTTTTTATTCATGCCTCTGTCTAAACACTTCAGGTTGTACACAGTCCATCAAGGAAATGTGGTTGTTTGACTTGTTGTCTCTCATTCTTGTGTCTTCGTATCACATTATCCTGGAGCTTCTTTAATTTCCCCTCGAGTGAGAAGGGTCCATATGAGGTAAACCCAGATGGATGTGGGAGGCACCAGTGATGAATTGCAATTGTTGTATACTGACCTCTTCTGCTTTGAAAATGCATTGCACACTGTTCATGAGAACCTGACCCTCATTTCTGAACCCACAAACAACCCCAAGGGCACGAAATAAGGTTAATAAGGTTATTATAATTGTCAGAAAATGTGTTTATTCTGTATTTAAATCTAAATATTTTACGATTCATAAAAGGTTTGATTGCATCCATGAATTCACAATCTACATGTTTTTTTTCCTTTTAGGGAACCAATTTATTTTAGCAATAACTTTGTGTAATTATAACAGGTTAATTATTTCTGTTTCCCCAGCTATTTCTCAGAAACATCTGAACTTAAAAACGGGCTATATTCCCTAAAATCTATGTATCTTATCCCACAAATTCATGAATTTTTAAAAAGGGAACGAAAACTTGTGAAAACAAAACAACAAACGAGGGGAGCACAAAAGCATTTTTGGCATTCTGAATGGGATTTGCTGTTCACAATTCTCACCCCATGCCTTTCTATGCAATAATGAGCACATTATGATCCAAACTGGTCGGGAGTGAGAAAGGCTACTTTGTAAGTAATTCCATTGAGTGGGAGGGTCACACGGGCCAGTCTTGTATATATCGCAGTAGAAATCATGTTTCCTTCATCCAAGTCAACAGCACGGATATTTTTGCTTCGTTGCGCTGTTTCCACCACACAGTCACCAGTCACTCCTCGTGGGACAGAAGACAAGGTAAAGAACTTGTGTATCTACTGAATAAAATTACAATCAGCAAGTCAGATTCAAACCCCTGACCTCTGCTTTAACTTGCATCTGTCAATATTTATGCTGGACAGCGATATTTGTCTGTAACACTGCATGTTTTTTTAAATGCACAGTAGACAGCCATGAATAACTTATTAATGAACATTAACTGAGCTTCACTGTGATCCACATCAACACTGATCATAAAGCTGCACATCACGTGCATAGTAGCTGTTATTTAGTTAAGCATTACTCCACTGTCCCTCTGGAAATGGTATCTCAACTGGTGAGATCTGGAGATAGGAAGCCTGAGCTTTAAGTTTGGTCAAAGGGACTCTGACCGTCCACACAGGTTGCCTTCCTACTTGCCTCCTGCCTGCTGAAGTAGATGCCAGGAGGGATTAGGTGAGCTGAAATCCCCTGATGGGAGATGAGAAGGCAAAAGCTACCTCTCAAAGAGTAAGTGTACAGCCCTGCTGCACGCATAAGCCATGAAAGCTGCTTTGTCCTCCTCTGTTTCAGTAACTTGCAGGGCCATTAGTCTGGCAGGCTCACACCCTCAGGTAGAAAAGGGGACATGGCTCCTATAAGGCAGGCAGGAAAACTCCAACGTAGCTGCAGTGATAAAGTCAGAGGCTTGTTTCTAAGCGACACATGCATGTAAACAGACTTTGAGAACATACAGTAGTTTTGGGGAGTATGACATTGTCTGAAAAGCAATAAATGAAACTGTTAAAAAACTGTTTCTACGGTTGCCACATTCAGATGTTTCTTTTCTACTGGTTCCTTTTTGTAAAGGACACAATCCAAAGTCACAGACAAATGTGTACCTTAAAGTCTTGGATTATCTTGAAGGCATAATCATGAAAAGATTATCAAAGCCACAGCTCTCACTTGCATTACATGCATGAGTTACTCACAAGAAGAGTCACATGTTTTTCCCACTGTTTTAACCCCAAAAACCCCCAAATTAAGAAAATAAAACAAACAAATGCAACATTGTCCCTGTTTAAGTTCCTTAGTGGTTAGTTAATTTCCTTCTTTTCATTTCTTTCTACCCTGCTGTGTCAGATGTGGGATTGATAACCATGCCTTTTAATGTAAAACAGACATGTCAACACAGGTAACGTAAACACTGTTTTCTAGCTTTTCTGTTGAGACAAAGAACACCTTATATGTCTAACACCACTGTATAGTCTGTGCTATACAGTGTGGAGAAGAGAGATATAAAGATCTCGTATTTATTTTAATTAATTCAATTTGTTTTTTGATTTGATTTTAGCAGTGACTGATCACAAGCAGCCCTGAATCGAGCTGAGAGGAGGGATTATGTCTGACATGATGCTGCTCTGGTGAGGTGAGAAGACACTTTGCAAATTGGAAAATAAGAGCACATTATACATGAATCACCTGCATTCACAATTGTTCAAGGAAGTAATTGTGTAAGTAATTGAAGGTTGAGTAAAGTGCAGTGCAGTCCTCGTACAGGGCGTTGTTTTTATGCTGTGAGCGGCAATGAAAACTACAGACATCAGCACTATCATATCAGGGGGGTGATAAAGAAGGACAAGTATAAAAGAATAATGTGATTTAGGAGATCCTTTTAATCGTCTCTTCAAAGCACACCTGTGAAGCAGGCGATTACACAGAAGAGGTGAGTGAATTCAGTCTCCTTTTGTCCTTAATGTACATTTTTAAGTCATTTTATCATATGAACACTATTAAGCTTTCACAAAATTTAATTTTCTAGTTTACGTCTTCTTTGATACCTTCATTTTAGTGTTTTTCAAAATAAATTGCCAATGTGTGGTCACTGTTACACTAAAAATAGATTTTGAGAGTAATGTTCTACTGTGGTGCTGACCTGACAATTATTCACTGACAGGTTCACTGATCCGCCCTTTCTTCCCCCACTCCTCTCCTCTCCCCTCACTCTTTCTTCTTCTACTCCCTCTCTCTCTATAACATCAAACTGTTCTCCCACCCGTCCCACCTTCCAACATCTTTACATCCTGATCCAAACCCCTAGAAGCATGTCGTGCAGTTGTGTGAAGTCCTTTCTGGTGAGCCTGTCTCGGAGGAAGCCCCTGGAGCCCGAGGGGGAGCAGTCCACGTTTAACCGATGCCTGACCACCCTGGACCTGGTGGCCCTCGGTGTGGGCAGCACTCTGGGGGCCGGGGTCTACGTCCTGTCTGGAGAGGTGGCCAGAGACACTGCCGGACCCAGCATCATCATCTCCTTCTTCATCGCCGCCCTGGCATCCATATTTGCCGGGCTGTGCTATGCAGAGTTTGGATCCCGGGTTCCCAAAACAGGCTCAGCATACCTTTACAGCTATGTGACTGTTGGAGAGCTACTGGCTTTTATCACAGGGTGGAATCTGTTACTTTCCTACGTCATAGGCAAGTGTGATACACAGGATTTGTTCCATACATTATCAATTATAATCTATTATCACGTCTATTACAGGTTTTACGAACATGTCATCTTATGATAGTTATTGTGTTGAATAAAAAATGTATTTGAAATGTTAATGATAAGTGCTTTTGCCTGTATAAAAATGAGTCTTAATATTAATAATATCTCTGGCTCAAACTAGATTTCCATCCTCTGAAAAACGGATATTTCCTCTTATGTAACATGTTTGGCTCGCTGAGGACATTGAAACCCATAAATGATCAACCATCAACATGAGATTTTTAAACGCTCTCTGACCTTCACCTGCTGCAGAAGCAGATTTTTAAAGGCTCTTTTAACAGTGAAAGTTTGAAAGTTTAATTGGAGTTTTTTTTTTTTTTTTTACAACATCAGTTAAAGTCATTGTTTGCTATACCATAAACCAGGATTGTGGTTCAAAATAACTGAGTCATAAAGTGTGAAATATCACCATGAGTATTTTCTGTTTATGACTACAGTTAAGTGGTGACTCAGGCTGATTAGTTTATTGCATCTTCTCTGTCACTATCTGCTCAGGGACATCAAGTGTGGCGCTGGCATGGAGTGGGACATTTGATGATCTCATAGGGGGCGCCATATCGAAATACTTTGAAACAAATGCAGCCATGGGCCTCCCTGGCCTGGCACCTTACCCAGACGTCTTTGCTGCTTTCCTCATCTTGCTACTGTCAGGTAAAATGATGAAACTGGTGTCGTTATGGTGGCCACAGTAATACACATACAAAGAAAAATTAACCTCCACCCTGTTTTCCATGAAGGTGTGCTGGCATTTGGAGTGAAAGAGTCAACAACAATCAACAAGATCTTCACGGCGATCAACATCCTGGTGCTGCTGTTTGTGACCATCTCTGGCTTCATCAAGGGCGACATCGACAACTGGCAAATCAGTAAAGAGACTCTGATAAACGCCACAATACAACTCAAGTAATGTCAAAAAGCAATATAACCCTGTCTGTGTTTGGGTGTGTGCAGGATCCTGTCTTATATAAATACAGTAGTATCTCACTGTAAATAACCACAAAATAATGCTCTCTCCCCTCTGCAGCAACTTGAGCTCCACTGCCAATGTGACGAGTGAGTACGGAGTGGGTGGATTTTTCCCTTATGGTTTTGGTGGAACGGTGGCCGGAGCTGCAACATGTTTCTACGCTTTTGTTGGATTTGACTGCATCGCTACAACAGGTAAGAGAACAACGTCTCCCTTTATCAGCATCAGTGTGATTATATATGGTTAGATTTTTGCCAGTAGATGATCCTTAACTAAGTAAATATGAGATCAAATACACATAATACTGCATGCACAGTGACAAAGCAGAAATGTGTGCTGAACAGTGTAGCAACAGATTTGCTATTGCTGAAATATGATTAAATTGTAATATTAAAATGAATCAGAACTGAATGAATTGTACAATTAAATTATGTGAATGTAAGAAGTCTCTAGATTTGACAACAACAAAAAAAAATGGCACTTACTCAAATGTTTCTGTTTGCCTTCAACACCAGAGGGAGTTTGCTCAGTTGTCATTGAGATGGTTCAGTTGTTATCATGTGACCTAAGCATGTTGTCACCTGATAACAGCTGAGCAAACTCCATCTAATGAAGGTCATGACATTGACTTTTTTTTTTACACATTTTACATTCACATAATTCAATCGTATAATTCATTCAGTTTTGATTGATTTTAATATTACACTGCAAATATATTCCATGAACATTTTTGCTGTATTTTCTGGAAACTTGTATTACCAGGGTCAGTAATGAACCCTCGAGCTTAAATGATGCAATAACCTCCTCTTGTCACCGACTTCACTGACTTCTTCATTTATATCTACATAGGCGAGGAGGTGAAGAACCCCCAGAAGTCTGTCCCTCTGGGCATTGTGGCCTCACTACTTATCTGTTTCCTGGCCTACTTCGCTGTGTCCGCTGCTCTCACCCTGATGATGCCCTACTACTTGCTCAATGAAAAAAGCCCCCTGCCAGTGGCCTTTGAATACATCGGCTGGGCTCCCGCCAAATATGCTGTGGCTGTGGGATCGCTGTGTGCCCTGTCCACCAGGTATGAAACGCAGTACAGACGGGGTCATGTGATGTGACTGTCATTGGAGACAACAATTGTAATGTTTGTCTGACCGAGTTCGTCAGTATCTTAATAACTATTGGATTGATCGCCCTAAAATTTAGTTCAGACATTCATGGTCCCCAGAGGCTGAATCCTCATAACTTTGATGATCCCCTGACTTTTTCTGTTGCGCCACCATGAGGTTGACATTTTTGGTTTTGAGTGAAATGTGATGAAATTAGATACAGACTTTCATGTTCCCTTTAGGATGAATTATAGTAACTTCATCAGGTCAAAACTTTGGTTTAGGACTAAATATCTGTAAAACTTATGACATTCCTATCAACCTCAGCTGCACTGTTTTTAGTGCTGATTAGCAAATGTTAGCATGCTAACACTAAGGTTAAGACTTTTCTAGATTTCCATAACATGTGAGGCTATAGTAATTTATTTATATACTGGGTTTGGGATCAGTTGACACAATCACTTTGATACAAATGGATGTAGATGACCATCATAGTGCTTTAGTAATATTACTAATCAACAGCAAAAATATTACATCACCAACCATTTAGGACTCACAGTCCCAAATCCACCAGACCATCAGTCAGTGTGACGTAAGAGAGAAATATGATGTTAAAATAGAGGTAGATAATCAAAACACAGCCACATCTGAACACGTGGTTTCAGAAACAGTCTGGAAAGGTGGAGGAGACTAAACTAAATTGCCACTGTAAAGAAAATTGTCACCTGAGTTTACGGAGCCATCACACATCCAAATTTATAATAAATTAATAAATTACTCCACTTTTAATCTCTACTATAGTACTCTACTGTACTGTACTCTACTGAAATAACAAAGTGTGCTCCACAGCAATATTTACGAAAGTCATCTTCACACAAAACCTGGAAACCATTCAAGGCTGCTACAAGGTGTGCAGAGCCACCAGTTGACTTGATTGCTAATTTAGTGTAATCCAAGAAGATTAAAGTAAAAAAAAAAAAACATTCATCAAATATTCATTGGTAACCATAAAACTGATTAACCATATACATGCACATTCAAAACTAAATCTGTCATTGTCAGAAGTCTTACTGTTTCTCAGATTAGACTAGACTAGATTATTAATTGTTTCGTTTGTTTGTCTGACAAGATGAAACAAGATGAGATATATAGGACTGACAAATCAGCATAGAGATGTTGTAGGGAATAGCCTGTCTTTCAGCCAGTCTGTTTCTAAATTAAAGAGAAGTGGTGCTGGCCTGGTACTTAAAGCATTTAGATGGTCGTTGACGGACCCTGTTTGCATTTGTCTCTCCAGCCTGCTGGGTTCGATGTTCCCGATGCCCCGGGTGCTGTTCGCCATGGCAAGAGACGGCCTGCTTTTCCGACCCCTGTGCAAAGTCACCTCCAAGGGCAGTCCTGCTGTAGCTACCATATCGTCTGGAATTGTGGCAGGTACAGATGTTCAAGCTGTTCATCAGCTTCTATGTAAATGTGGTGAGGTTTCTGGACTTGAAGTAACTCCATATTCCCTGTTTGCAATCTTTAGCTATCATGGCTCTGCTGTTTGACCTGGAGGCGTTGGTGGAAATGATGTCCATCGGCACTCTGTTTGCTTACACACTCGTGGCCATATGCATCTTAATACTGAGGTATATCATTTGATCTGTTTCCTCTCTCACAGTGCTTTACTTAGAATGCTGAGCAAAACTCAATTTATGTTACTCATTTTTTTTAAAATCAAGGTACCAAGTGGGTCCATCTGAAGACACAGACCCACAGGTCATAAAATCAAACATCCTGAAGCCTCCGTCGTATCCCAATTCATTCACCTCAACAACAGTCACAATCTTGACTATACTCTCTGGTACGTAAAGGCATTTCAATAGTTTCTAAGCATTCAAGTACCTTTTTCTTCAATGTCTTTGCTTTTGAAAGTTCCTCTGTCTTTCTGGAACTGATATCTCTCATTCATCTTTTTTCTGCAGTTGCATGTGTGGTTGCACTGTGTGTCACTCTGAGCCAAGCCCTAGATGCTCTGGCCCGTATGGAAGCATGGTGCATAGCGATTGTCTGCGTCTTTGCCGTCATCCTGCTGCTCTTGGTTTTCCTCATTTGGAGGCAGCCACAAAATCCCACCAAGGCATCTTTCATGGTGAGAATATTTTAATTGTGTGTCAGAACAATTACACCCACATTTTGTGTGTAAGTTCTAATAAACAAACCAGAAAATCCTTTCACCTCCCCCTATTTCTCTGTTTGCAGGTGCCCTTACTCCCTGCTTTGCCTGTAGTGAGCACACTCATCAACGTCTACCTGATGGTCCAGTTGGGCGCAGCCACATGGATGCGATACGCTATTTGGATGTTAGTGGGTAAGAACATATTTCTGCTTGAAAGGTTTATAGGGCTTTTATCAAGTTAGTTGCTGAACTGTAATGATCCCCATCTTCCCTCTCCAGGGTTACTCATCTATTTTGGCTACGGTGTGCATAACAGCGTCCAGAGGAAGCGCCTCATGGGCGGCCAGACGAGTATTGAAACTGTCAGCAGCAAAGCAGATATCATTAAAGAGGAAAAATTCTGAGCTGGGCTGGAGTGGAGAGAAATAGATTGAGATGTTACAGTGAGTAACTGCTTTAAGTGTGTAACGACTGTTTTACGTGCTGTTCAATATCGGAGTGTCATCGTGGCAGGTGTACAGTGTCGAAATGCAGACAAATGGACAAATGGACCTGTTAACTTTTATTCCACATTGACACTTTATGACATGTTGTTGTTTTTTTTAAACTATCTAAATATTCTCATTGCCAATATTGAACTGATGCCTGGATCTTGTATATGTTGCCTGTATCAATTTAGTTTACACTTAGTATGTTTAAAAAGAAAAAGAAAAAAGGTCTCCAACTATTTTCTGTGGATAATTACTGTTTCATTACAGTTAAATAACAAGTTTACACTTCTCATATCAATTGTACAATGTAGACATTTATTCTAATTTTATACAATTCTAATTATGATTATGAATAACAAGAGAATTGTTTTTTTTACATATCAAAATATGGAGGTAGACTGAACAAAAGTATGTACAATGTAGATACAGAGAATCTTGTGAACTGTCCTATTTCTTGCTCTTAGCCTTTTTAAAGATTCATGCTATTAATTGTTATTTGTGTGAAAGTGTAAATATGGAAACTGTACATGTTTTCTAATTATATACTGTAAATGTGTTCCTTAATTAAAAAAGAAAGAAGTTTCAAGGCAAATACAGTCTGGAGTTCATTTTCTGCAGGGCATGCTGATTAAAGAAAACAGTCCAGTTCCACTCGTAATCTTGGATAAAAAGCCAGAGACGGCTCACTACCCAGAGTTCACTGGGAACAAAAGGACCTTTCACAGCAGCTTACCTGTGTCATGTTCAAAATTGTGGCTTAGCTAGTCATTCAACAGGAAAGGTTTACATTGTTCTCCCTGGGTACAGCATGCTATGGATTTGATCAAATGTGCAAAACCTTGGTTTCTTTTCCTGTCTAGAAACATGTGATCTCACAGAGGATAGTTTGTGAGTATAGAGAGATTGTCAAGTCAAGCTTATTTATATAGCCTAACATGTCGAGTTCTTCTCAGAGGGCTTTACAATCTGTACAGCAGATTATTGTATTTAAAAATATTTGTTGAAGATTTTCACATTAAAATCCTGTTTTCACAGAACTGTTTCACACTAGAATTTTGGGATTCTGGCACCTAAAGGCTACTTGATGTATTACATGAGACACAAAAATTTAATAAGCTGTATCTTTCACAACAGATAAATACAATGATAAATCTCAACCTTACAAGATGAGTTTTTCCATTTTGTGCATTTTACATCAGTCTAAAGCTGGTCACGTGGCCTGTGGTTTGCTTTACCTGTGGAAACAATCAAGTTTATGGAGGACACAAGGTTTACTGGGCACCAAATGCTTTTAATAAGCTCACCACAGTCTTCGTCTGGGCTGAGTGGTGTGTTTTGGAGGGCCAGACTCATGCTGCTAGCACACTTCCAGTCCAGCAGCTAAGCAAACAGGCTGTGCGATTCCACATGGAGGGGCCTCTGTTTCTGAACCCTCATTGGTCTGGACAGGCTTGAAAGCCTCCATTGAGCCAGTCAGGAGGAATTTGGGGTACTAATGCCACTCTCAGGAGGAGGAATTTGTGTGATTCTGGTAAACAGCTGACCGCTCACTTTGCAAGCTCTGCCCTCCTCCTCTTCTCTCGCTCTCCTTCCCTCCTTTTGGTTTCCGCAGTACATTCTCTGTGTTGAACCGCATGAACTAACAATCCACAGACCTCTTTGATATCCCACTGATCAATTATGCCTTTGGTGAACTTGCCTGGGTCAAAGGGGAGGCTGGTGCTGAGCGCTCTCCTTATTTGTGCCGTAATCTTCGAGTTAGGTAAGTGACTTTACTCACTTGCTGAGCAGTTCTGTGAACATGTGTTCCTAGAATCTCTAAGGAGGGGATTTTTCTGTTAGCCTAATGCATGACTTGACTACTTGCATGACTACTTATCACTCAATTCATAACATTAAATATTTAACTGTATCTGCAAACTATTGATGCATCATGTGGTCTGTACACTGTAGCTTATTGTCAAAAAGACGCCCAAGAACAGAAGACCACTCCAGGCAGGAAGCCCAAACCAAACACGCCCAAACTTGGGAAATCCACAAATAAAGGACCCAGAGCCGTAACAGCCAAACCCAAGATCAGAACTACACCTGCAGCCTCAGCACAGACCTTCCTCTCACAGGTATTTCATCTGGTACACAGTAACTTTTGATAATGTAAAGGAAGATTCAGTAAACGAATCAATGCATCTGTGGTATTTTTCTATCACTGTATGATTTTGTATCCGACACATATAAAGGTGCTAAACAGAGGGAAGTTTAAGAAGGTGGGAGAGACCATAAGTGTGCAGACAGGAGACACTCTGGAGCTGAGGTGCAGGGGCAAACCTGTGCAGTGGAGCGTCCCCGCGTACCTGGAGGAGGATGATGATGGAAGGCTCGGGTAGGCTACAGTCGATGAACCTTTATTATGCACGGTGTACAATGTATTTAATGATAGAATGATAAAATCTGTTGGAGAGTCAGCATGCTCTCTGACTCTTTGCTGTTTCGGCTCTGCAGGATTGCCCAACACGAGCGATATGGCGTCCTGACATTAGTCAACACCACTGGTGCAGACACAGGGGAGTACACCTGTTTTCCTATGTACTGTGAAGACACAGACTGCAGGAAGGAGTACGACAAAGCTGTCAAAGTCTTCGTCTTCTTTCCCGGTACAATGAATAAACTTTTTATTGATGCTTACACGTGCACTTATCAGAACTGCAATCCTCTGCTTTATTTCACCGCCAGATTGATAGGAAGCCTTTTTACATTCACACGTTATCTTATCTATCGGCAATATGCCATATCTTCCCACTGTACCAATCAGACCCACAAGAACTATTTGTTCCGTCATCTGACTACTACGAGGTGATTCAGCTGAGGACCAACTGGCCGACAGTCCTCCCCTGCCAGGTGACGTCGCCTGAGGCTAAAGTGACTTTGCACCGCGAGTTCCCACCAGTGGAGGTGGCAGTGGACGGGACGGAGATCTCCTTTAATGTCAAGAAGGGCTTCACCATTCATCGCCCCCGGCCTTATCACGCTGGAGCCTTGTACTGTGTAGCCAGTCTGGGCAACCTGAGGCAGAGCTCCACCAAGTACATGCTCATCTATGTTAACTGTGAGTGCTACCACTAACATTTCAACTCCTTTCAATGCTTACACCTCGAATGACACTTCAAACCCTTTCAGGTCTCACGTCTTCACATTTTAAACAACTACAAAAACATGTATTCAGCTTTTCTAACTCCAACAACTTCCACTGTTCATACACAATTTACTCCAACTGCTTTCAGCGCTCATGCTTCAGCAGACACTTCAACTGAAATCATATTTCAGTTTATGCACTTGAACTGATTGAACTAATTTCTCTCAGGACTTTCACTTCCAGGTCAGTTTTTCAGCATACACTTCAACTGCTTTCAGTGCTTGAACTGAATCATCTTCAACTCTTTTCTGCAATTTCATTTCAGCAGATAGTTCAACAACTCAGCGCTAAAATTAAATTGACACAACTTTTTAAGCGTTTCAACTGCAAATTTCAGCAGTGAATTTTCTTCAGAAAATTGAGGCTTTTCTAGTTGTACTTTGGTTTTTGACATTTTATAGACTAAACGGTAAATCAGAAAAAAGGACAGCACTAAAAGTAACTATTTGTATTAGCACTCGTGTTACCGAGTAGCCTTTTTTACACTTTGTGTACATAACCTTGTGTTACTACAGTACTTGAAGAGGGCACAGTAGTGCTACTGTATTTTTAAGATTGCAGGAGAAAACCGGACAAAACAGGCATGACATGACATTTTCCACACAGAAAATTGCCAGTTACAGAGGCAGTTTCATTAAATGCAAGTAATTATTGTCTAGTGTAACTTACCACTTACATAATAACTCACTTATATTCTACATTTGCCACCAGACCCCATGGCCCCTCCTGCTCCAGTGATCCAGGCCTCATCAAGCTCGATGGTCATGGGGGAGAATCTGCGTGTTAGCTGCTCTGTGGTGGGAGAACAGGACGTGGCCGTAGAGTTCACCTGGGAATACCCAGGACAGCAGGTCAGACACTCAGGGAGTCAGGGTTAATTACAACTTTTGCTTTGATACTTTACAATATGGCATACTTTCAATGGGTTTATCTCAGCCACCTATGACTTTGATAATGTTAATAAATATGCTCTACAGATCAGTAATAGGCCAATTTGGTGCATAAAAAATAAAGAGATTTCAGGTTGGTTGTGAGACAAACTAAGTGAAGGATTCATTGATCTGGTATACATCCTCTGTCATATAGCTTGCTTTGTCTTTCTGGCTGGTTTGTTATTAGTGAAGAGGCATCCAACCTATGGACTGCAGAGCATCCAGGCATATGACTATTTATTACTGATTTATTAACATTTAAGCTGCACACTTGATGGCTTATTGTAAAGAGGTAACTTTTCTCCCATGCTGTATGTGCTGTATGTGTTTATTTCCAAACTGAACGGAGCACCTGTGCTGGTTGCAGATTGGGAGGCCTCTGTACACACAAGAGAGCATCAGTCCAGTGAGTGGAGGAGCAGCTCGACAGCAGTCTCAGTCTGTCCTCCTGGTAGACGAGGTGAGGGACGTGGACCAGGGAACATACACCTGCACTGCCCAGAACCTGCAAGGAGCCAAATCAGTGTCCGCCACTGTAAAAGTGGTCCCCAAAGCCAAACCTAAGAAACCATGAAAACTGGATGATATCACAGGGACGAAAGAGAGAGAGGGGGTGGAGATCAGGTGCAACGTTTTGCTCTGTCACAGTATTAAACAGTATTTTATCGGTCACATATGAATACATAATTACAACAAATCACACTGCAGCATTATTATGATAACAAAGATTCTGTTCTTTAGATGAATGTATACATTCAAAAAATGCTGGGTCAATTTTGACCCAATTTGTGTCAATCGTGGTACCCAGTACTGGGTCAAACTAGCACTGGCCCAGTACTGGGTTATGTTTACCCTGTACCCATGGATATAAAAACACTGGGTCACCAATTACTCCCAAGGCGATGGTTCCTTTTGGCCCAGTAACAATGTCATATTTACATTTCTGTTGGGTCATAAATTAAACCAAAAAGGGTGGTTACTTTTACCCAGTGCAATGTTATTTTTAATCTTTATATTGGGTCATTTTATGACCCACTGTTACAATTATTTTTGTATTTCCATTAGGTTATTGATGCATACTAATAAATGGTTATTTTGACCCAGTAACAACATCTTTATATTTCTGCTTCTTTCTACCAAAAAAGGTTTGTTATTTCTACATTTTTTTCATCTTTATGTTGGGTCATCAATTAAACCGAAAACTGTATATTTTTAGTGTTCTGTTTTTGACAAAACAAGCCTTTTTCCAGGTTTTACCTTGAAACTGTCACCAATTTATTACATGACACTCAAAACTGCAAAGAACAACGTGTGACATGTGAGTTTAAAAAAAAAAAAAGACATAACAGTTCACTCTACATTCAGTATGAAGACACAATATGTCTTCACTCTTAACAATTCATCCAAATTTGGATTTCCAAAACAGTAAAAAATCAAGAAAAAACAGGAACAAATAAACATCTAACCCCACCTAAAAAGAAAAAGACACTTTAAACTTTGGCTGTGTTCGAAATCGCATACTAACATACTACATACTACATACTCAATGAGTACGTACTGCATACTGCGTACTAAATTAACGATTAAGTATGCATTTACCTGCCGACTGTTCACACTGAAGTATACTCCAGCAGTATGTCTTCTCTGCATCATATGACTGTATCAATCACAGCATGACCAGTCTGAGCTACTGTTGAATGAAATGTAAGTTAAATCAACATCACCTCTTCCATTCAATGTAACATTGCCCAGGATTATTTTAAGGCAAATTAATATGTTCGTGTTAAATATTTGTTCAACAGTACATTATATACTTTATGTCAGCTCCTGCTCTTTTCCTCTTAACTGTACCTTAATGTCACTCGCTATCATTCGTAATTCTTTTATCCAACCGTTAATTATTTAAACCGTCCGCTTAAACCAAATGCATTTTGGGGTGGTTGAGTATGAAAAGTAAGATAACGTCTCATACTCAGAAATGTTTGCTAATCTAGTATATATCCGGGCATTTCTCGCAGGAATACAACTCTTACTAGCATTTTACATTTCAGGAATAAAGATATTAAGATTGACTGCAAACTTACAGGCTGCACATCCACAAAGCCAGCCTGGACCAGTGTTGGACATCTTCTTTCTCACTCGACGCAGGGGGACCGGCAACAGAAATGGGGAGGACCTGCAAGGCCATGTCACCTAAAAAACACACCCTTTGCATTAACACTGGTTACACAGTTTTTCTTTGTTTTTGTTTTTTTACTAGGAACACACTATTGTTATTATACTATTTTACAGTTACCAGAGCAGCCATTGAAAATTGAAAAGTCACGTGTCTAAATTTGTCTCCTCTCCTCCTTTCAGTTAGTATGCGTTTTATATTTGTTTCAAACAAACACTACAATAAAAACTGGACTCAGTTAAGGCAGAAGAACAGAACAGCATAAATAAGCAGAGTTAAGCCCTGTTATTTTTCTAACTTTAAAACATTAAAGGCTTTAAATTTAATTTAAGATCTTCTTCTCAAGGGTCTGCGGACACCATGAGAGATAAGGGTGGTGTGGCTGCATTTAAGGCAGGTAAGTATGCTGGCTATCGTAGTGAAGGCAGTTTAGCACTAGACCATGAATGTAACAGAATGAACATTTGGACCGCTGAGGAATGTAAAACAAAAAGTGGTCTAATATACAGTCAAAATGCATTTGCTGAGAGGTTACATTTTGCCCTATTTTGAAATGAATTTATCATGACCAATGCTCATACAATTATCTGTCATTCCAAAACAAATCGAAGAAGGTGCTCGCCTCGTCTCTGTACTGCATCCATCTAGGACCACCAACAGGCTCCTCTCAACAAATTTATGAAACTCCTGGAGTTGTATGACTACGTCAAAATAAATGTGACAAATAGCTTTTATTCTTAACTTTGCAAGTTTGAGAAAAATTAAGATTTTTTTTACCTTTATCTCTCACCAATGTTTAACTTTGGGCAGTTTGATAAATACACGTAGAGGTCTAGATCCAAAACCACGGTACTTAAACTATACAGAACGAATTAACAGTGAAACCAGAAATCTCTGACAGCTCTGCATATGATCTAGTAGGATACATATTTAACATAATAAATGGTGTGCCAAAAACTCAGGTTTCCCCTGACAAATTGATGCAGCAATTTGGAAGCCACATGGGACCTCGTCTTTAAAATATCACTAGAAATGTGCAACAAACTACATCTAACTTAACCCTTGACTAAAACTGTGCGTGACATTTCTAATCAGAGGTAGCAGCCACTGTACAGCTCACATACAACACAGGAAGGATGCAAAAAATGAATCATGTAAATGCCACAGAGGTGTTTCTTTTAGGCTTACCTTGGAATTCGTCAGAGCCCCCAAGATGACAACGTCAAGAGATCAAGGCTAAAGTTGCTTTGTTTATATTATGTCTGTAAGGCGACGTGCCGCCCCGAAGTAACTTCTGGTGTTATTTATTTGATATTATATGATAGTCTTGTTACCCTCGGTCTCTCCTTCAATTCGCGTCGTTTTGCCTCGTTCATAAAAGCTGACATCGTGAATATATCCTTCCATCGCATACTGTAGTCCTTGCTGTCGGCTTCTTGAAGCTATATTGCCTGACGCCCAAATACTATCTAATAAAAACTGCGGCACCCGGCGAGACGGAACCGGCGTCGCCATGTTTCTTGCTGCAAAAATAACCAAACACCGATGTCTCCGGGCGGCAGCAGCTCGCTGAAAGCACCGTTAACATCTACCTACTTAAAGCTGATGTTAGCCGGTATGGTATGCTCTGACACCGGTATAGAGACAGAAATAAAGCATCAGTTTCACCGGCGCAAATGTCTAAGAACGGCTGTGTGTAACGTTACCGTTAAGGTAATGCCATCTTTACTACACTTAACGTTAACTACTTTGCTCAAGTGTTTGTCAAGTAACTTTAAGAGTGGGTTACCGTTACCGATTAAACTAACTACATAACGTTAGCTAAAACATATTAGAAAGAGTTTGGTTAATTTGGTGTCAATTTACCGGTGAAAACGTCGAGAAAGTCTAACGTTAACGATATACTGACTCAACNNTTAAAGCTAGCTAGCTTACCCTACTAGCTTAATATTACATTACCGCAAAGCTATTTCAATAACGTTGTAGCTTCGTAGACAAAGTCACAAAGTAGTGATGGAAAAAAATACACTTAAATTCTAGAAACGTTAAATTTAATCACTCAGTGATGCACATTTATCATTACCTTCAGCAGAGAGGGTCTCCTGTTCCCCACTCTTCAGCCGATGCAGGGGCACGTGAAGA
>NTHP01000034.1:718932-740068 GCA_003416845.1 Oplegnathus fasciatus
CAAAGGGGGCGCTGGGGCGGGAATAATGACCCGGGGGTAGGTAAAACAAACCAGCCCCTGTTCCCGCCACATCACCCAAAGCCCACATACCCTGAAACTGGGTTAGTAACTTGACCCAGTATTTTTTAGTTGTTGTGCATCAAACTTCTGTATTAAAAGTTTTATACACACACATTGTTGCTTTGTCTTTTTCTACTTCTTTCTTATTGTGCCTGATCCTGATGAAGGTGATAGAAAATAAAAATAAAATGAAATAAACAGTTATGATGATATTATTATTATTATNNATCATCATTATAAGGCACATGGTTTATTTTTCTTTGAGTGAATTTTGTACCCAGGAATATGGGTCACAGCATCTGTAATGTTATCGTGTAGTTTTATGTTTAATTTCTCAATATTGTGATGTATTAAGAGATAATTATGTTGATGATTAAGAACATTAAGTAGTAATGTTCATAGTTATTCTCAGAAATAGCATCACATCATCATTTTATTCATTACATTAATAGAGAAATATTGATGTACTGCAAAACAAAGAGTTAAAATTTTTGATCTTGACAAAAATAGACCTGAAACGATTAGTCAATTAATAAATCATCAGAAAATGTAACTACAACAATTGGAATAATCGTTTTTTAATTATCAAAATGATCAAATAAAATTTCCGTTTTATATCTTTGCAATTTGAATGTCTTTGGGCTTCTGACTGTCGGTCAGACAAAACAAGACACTTGATGACACTACTACTACTACTACTACTTTTATATTTTTTTTATTTTGTGACAAAACAGTTAATCAAAAAAAATGACAGCTTAAATCAATAATGAAAATAATGGTTAGTTCCAGTCTTACAGAAACAACACTGATGTTTTCCCTCAGGAGGATATGGTAAACAGCTGTATTAGTCTGTCAGGGGGGCCCAGTGGCAACAGTTTGATGATGGGCCCCTGTTGACCCCCCACCTCCGGCCCTCTGGGTATTGTGCATCTACCCAAGTGTTAATCAAGTACAGTGCACACTACACAGGGCAGCTCCAACCAACCAGCACTTGTGTCTCAGTTTGTGGTGAAAACTTAATTTAGGAATATGCACTATGAGCACAATATAAACGACAATAATAGTCTTAAAAAAGGATTGTCACACAGGTTCCTTCTACAACTCTTAGTTAATATTGTAACTCGGACTTGTGGGGGGCCTGGGGTTTGGGGCCCCTTTGGGTGCTTCTCTTCCCTGCTTCAGGTATTTTTGTTTATGTAGTGTACCTGCCTGCCTGGTCGCTAGATGGCGCTGTCCCTCCTCACACCTTGAACTTTGTCAGTCCGGTTACCGTGGGGGGGGGNNTCTCTCTCTCTCTCTCTCTCTGTCTCTGTCTCTCTCTCTCTGATCGCTGTCTTGCTGCTCCGCACCAAGTCCTGGAAAATATCCCGCGGAGCCACGTAAACGCCGCTTGTTTCATTATATAACCGGCGAGAGCCAAAACTGCAGCAGAGTACCAGAGCTGGTCCGAGGGATGTCCTGCATGCAGAACATGGTGAGCGCCGATTTTTCTAATCTTTTCGTGATCCGCCTTCACACGCAGCCTGAATCTGTGTCGGTATCAGTCCGTGGTGTGTTGTGCTCCGTGACGACTGCATGTTGAAAACTTTCTGCAGACTCGATCTGAATAAATAAACTTGAGGACACGCTTGACTGCGTAGATTAAAGCCTGTTAACTAATGACACAGTGTCGCTCTCAGCTGGATAACAGAGTTTCAGTCTCTAAATCAGGGTTAATCCTCACAGTGTGTTTTCACTGTTGTCCTGTGAGAGAGAGAAGAAGAAGAAGAAGGAGATTGATGGATGAACACTGATTTTTTTTGCCATTTATTTCCTGTCACTTTGTAGCTCTGGTGGTCTCCTGCACTTCCACTGCAGTGTATTGAATAGTGTTTGGCCTGCAGAGCTGTAAATGTTTGGGTTGAAGCTCACACTCCAGGGTATCTTTTGATGCACAGGAGTTTGGGGACAAAAGCTGTTTCTGTGTGTGTGTGTGTGAGGGTGAGGGGGGAAGACACCGGCTCAATGTTGGGGACTGCCAGGCTGTTGTCCTGGAGACCAGAGGCCACAGGTGACCTCTGACCTGAGGACTCATGGAGCGTTGCAGGAGGAGTCCTTTGAGTGTGGTGGTTATGGGTGCGTGCTGACGCAAGTGAAGGGGTGCATCTGACAATGGAGAGACAATAGACGTGTGAGTTGTTGCTGGAGACTGCGTGGTAACCATCCCTGTAGTTTGGGAATGGATTATAGGAGAATCCAAGGTGAGAGGTGATAGTGGAGCGATACACTGCTGCCATGTGAGCGTGTATGACTGATCACTGCATGGCAATCCATGAGACAGCTTAAGTGTTGTTTGGGGTTGAAGTCACCGCACAAAAATGCATTTCTCTGTCTCTTCCAGCCCACGTCTTTATGACACAGAGGTGACTGAGAGTTTGGGAGCTGCTGAGGGATGAGATTTCGCCATCAGCCCTCCTTCATCATCAACTGCAAACACAAAGGAGGACAAGTCAAATAGTGCAGCGTTAGCAAGAGTTGTGTGAGATTGATGGGATTGACTGTGAGATTACAGTGTAAAGGATCAGTTCACTCCAAAATAGTCATATTTCCTTATTTACCTCAGTGGTATCTGTCCATGCAGGTAGATTTAGTTTTTTTGTGCAGAAGTTTGGAGTTACTAGGGTCCGGAACTTCTGCCAGCAACCCAATAAAGTGGAGATGAGTGGATTTAATTTGTGCTGCTAATGAAAGTGACGTTCGACTCAACAGCTCAGACGACCTGCATGGATAGATAGATGCCACTCGTGTTGTGTGACAGAATGTGGTCGTTTCTGTGATTCAGCATTGAAATGAAGTGAATCACCTGTTGTAGCTTCTTTTAAAATGAACAGGTTTGGCATCTACCTGTCTTGTCACATTAGCACGATCAGTTGTTTCCCAAAACTGCAACATATTACAGCGTCTCATCTGTGCAGAAAGAATACCTTTAAAGTTTTTCAATCAATTATTGAAACATTTGTTATTTGCTTGCCAATTGTGTATTTTTAATCTGAGGTGACACGGATTATGGCCACATTATCAGCATTGGGATATTCGATTAAAGGTATCATGACGCTTGATTTTGTCAATATCGCATAGCCCATCTGTTCGCTAAAAGCTTTTTTTTTTCTTGACGACAACCCATTAGCACAGTCTGTCTCCGTGCTGCTCTTCTCTCAGTCAGACAGCTGATGTGATGTCTTCGTTCAGCTGTTTGAGCTCCCAGGGGGCTGACACTCCCCTGTGTGTGTGTGTGTGTGTGTGTGTGTGTGTGTGTGTGTGTGTGTGTGTGTGTGCATACATGCGTCTCCTTAAAGCACCGGCAGCTGATGAAACACTAATTCTGCTGAACTGTCAGATGTCTGCTGACCATTTGCTTAGTATTGCCTAACCTAAAGAGAGGAGGATACAAACTCCTCTCCATCATTTTGATTAAACTCCATGCCTCCGTATTCCCGCCGCATGATGTTACTCCTGATGTAAAGCTTAAATAAAGGTGCAACTAAATACTCTGGCCTGTCAGAGCCCAGTAAATCCAACATCCTTGTCTCCACTGTGAACTACAGCACAAAATGCTGTCAGGCTTTTTCTTGTTGCATGTAAGTGCATAGCAGGTCAGTCACGCATGCTACAGTGTAGCAGATGGTGTAGTGTGGAGAGCACAGTCATAATGGCACTGTGTTGGTTGACAGAGATTTCCCCTCCGGCCAGCCAGCTAATCAAACACTAATCAGCTCTACTTCCACTCACTGGGTTCGGTCTGTCTCCCCTCCTCAACTCTGTTTCTTTCTCTCCTCAGATTATCTTCCCCTTTCTCCCTGTTTTCTCACTGTCTGCTCCCAACCTTGAGCTTATCCTATTACCCTATTCTCTCGCTCCTGTCTGCACTCATCTCATAGACCCTTTATAGACAAGGCCATGCCTGATTGCTCCAAGGAGAAAGTGTCGTGCTCTTACACTTAGAGCTTTCACTCCTCGGTGATCCCTCTGCCTGTGGCTGGCCTGATACGCTCTCTGGGCCGTCTGTCGCTGCGATTAAAGCCTGGCCGGGTTAAGAAAATCACTGTGGGACTTGGCCTGGCGTGCAGGGCCGCCTGCCTAGATCCTGCCACTGTTGGATATAAGGCTGTTTAGCTCAAAGCTATCACAGTAAACGGTAATAGTTTGCATGACTTTACTGTCAGAAGAATCAAAAGAAAGTGTTTGTGTCTGTGTAAGCAACTGCCAGAAAATATATCTCCTCTGTAATTCTGCACTATGTGATCATCACATTAACTAACCAATCCACTCAAACATGTGGTTATCCTCACAGTCTTGTGTGAATTTGATAGTAGCTCAAATTTAATTAGTCTCAGTAAAACATTGATTTATTTTACACAAATTCAGCTGGATCAAGTTGCAGGGCTCGAACTGAGTTATTTTCAAAGTGCTAAGACGGAGAACACACCCAAGTTAATCATTATCCCCAAGTGGCAGGTGTTTCCTTATTGCTGAAGATTGATCTTTGAAAGTCTGTTGCTAGTTAAAAGGAAATTACTCGTCTTACAGACACCTTAAGGCTGCTGCACTAATCATTTTATATTAACAAATGCTCAGTTGACTACTGCTTGTAGCGAGGAATTTGTTGCAGTTCTTTTCAGTCTATGAAGCTTCAGCATCTTTCATTGTTTTGGTCTTACAGTCCATAACTTTACAGCTTTGATTTTGGCAGGCAAAACGCTCTAAAAGCCTACTGTACACTTCCTGCCCAGCACCCAATGGCAGACAGACGAAGTTAGCAACAAGCTAGTGAACATAGTGGAGCATATAGTAGCTAAAAAGCCAGATATTTCCCTCAGGGGTTGGAGGAGACCAAACCAGAGCCAAAAGGAGAGTGAATATTGGACTTACATTCGTCAGGTGGCCTGAAACACGACTCCACATGAATGCTAATGTTGCACTACGTCTGCTGGATGTGTAACCAAGCAACTGTATGCTAACACACTAGCCATAATAATTTATAAGGTGATAGATAATATGTAATAATATTGCTTTAAAGAATAATCCACCCTTAAACACTGTTAAAATTTGGTGGTGTATTTTTAATACCTGCAAGCTCAAGCATAGCCACGTCATCTGCCAAAAAACAGAAACAACTTTTGAAAACTTTTCACAAAAGCACAGAACATCACAGATTGATGATATATAAGTGTAAGTGTGAATATGCATGGGTGGATTTGGCATAATGAGGAGCTAGCTTGGTGGCCCACATGCTTATTTCTGTCAATCAAAATCTCCCCTGCTGCCAGATGAACCAGACCTGGCATATACTTAATATTCAATCATAATAATAAGTGTACTGTGACCAGTATTTCCCGGGTTATTACTGCCTGCATGGTTGGTTGGCCTGCCACCTGACTGTTGAACAATAGTTTTATCCTCATGGGACAAGCGGGACCCCGTGACCTTCAGAGGGGAAAGGTCTGAGATTGTAGGAGGGTGGACAGACCCCATACTGTTACCATTGTTTCTAAATGTCACCAACTCAGAGGGCAGACAGAAATAGGCACTAACTCTGGCAGCATCTCATCCTGGGACTATTGTCCTGTTAACGAATGTAGCCTGTTTTCCCTGTGAGTCAGCCGTGGTGCGTTCACCTCGACTCAGCCTTATCGTTCCCTCGTGTTTTTATTGATCGAGCTTATCTCCCCGTGAGGAGCGCCCGCACTCACCTGCCTTCTATAGATATCACCAGCAGTGGTTACCTTGTGTGTGTGTGTGTGTGTGTGTGTTGGGATGAATTGTGTGTGTGTGTGTGTGTGTGCAGAGTACTTGGCCCTTGTCTCTCTTATTTAGTCTGAAGAGTTGTAGCGTTGCAGAACAAAAGGCCACGAGTCGAAGCCCTCCTCTGCGAGTGGGCATTGTTGTTTATTTATATCTGCATGTGCGAGTAGCAGTCGTCGAGGCAGCCGCAGCTCCGTTCTCTCCAACAGCATTTCATTTCGCTGTCACATCCCGTTCTTTTACATAAAATCAATACGGTGGATTTAAAGGTTACATTCAGTTACCGAGATCACACAGGTAGTAAAGTGGAACAATGGTTAAGACTCACTGGCACTGTAATTGTCATAGTTTACCTGTGTGGTTTGTTTTTTTAGAAGATCGACGCCACTCTCATATTTGTTTGGTAAGCATGAAATATGCAGCCAGCTGCCGGTTAGCTTAGCTTAGCACAAAGACTGAAAACAGAGGGAAACAGCTAGCCTGGCTGTGTCCAAATGTAACAGAATTAGCTCAGACAAGAAATTGACGTTTTTACACTTTTTGGTACAAATTAAACAAATGAGGTATAACGTGTTAATTATTGAGCTTTAGAGGTGCTGGTAGGTGGATTTTGTTACCTTTGGACTGGAGCCAGGCTAGCTGTTTCCCCCTGTTTCCAGTCTTTGCGCTAAGCTAAGCTAAACGTATGCTGGCTCTAGCTTTATATATACAGACACGACAGTGGCTTCAATCTAAGCATACAGTATTTCCCAAAATGTCAAACTATTCCTTTAAGAATAGAGCTCTTCTGTAATTATTTATTTTTGTTTCTTTTATGTGAAATCTGTCTCTGTGGAATAAGATAGTATAATAATAATAAGATAATCCTTACTGACAGGATTTCAAAAATGTCATGTCGTGTTTTTCTAAAACAACTAATTCCAAACTGACAGACACACCGAGCTCAGGTGGGTATCTGACCCAGGATAATGTTATTTCTCAAGAGCCAGACATCCAGCGTGCCTCCCATAGCTGCTTCCTGTAATGTTATTGTCCAGAAGAGCTTAGGCAGAGGAAATGAGTCTAGCCCGGGTTGTCGTCTCGTCTAGTTGACTGGTCAGACAGGTACAGTATCTGTAAGCAGGCCCCGAGTCGTCCCTCTCGGCTGTGTCCGCCTTGTATATCCATCTATGGGTCTCCACATTCCTATTCTCTCTTTACCCTGTCCTCCTTCCTCCTACGGCTTCCATTTTTCCACCCATTCACACATACACCACCTTCACCACTCTTCTGGGTCCCCAGAGCTTTCTTGTTGGAGCTGCTCTGTCAGCCAGCTGGGAGACTTACAACTGAGAATCTGAGGAATCTGAGACTGGATATGCCTGTGGGGCCCAGAGGTAATGACAGGGGTGCAGCGGCACCTGCTCAAGTGTTAGACTGGGCTGCCTAGCTTTGATGGGGTTATCCCCTGCTTTCATTTTTCAGCTGATTTTCTTCAAATTGCACTGGGCAGGCCAAAGGGTACCGCAAAACATCACATTCTTCCTCTGGAATGCCTTTAATAGCTTGCCAATCTCTAAATTGTGCATCTCTGGTTGGCAAGGTGCTTTATTAGCTGGGATTCCTGTGTGCCCACCTATTGGTGCCAGCTTTAAGCAGTCCAGATGCCCCCTGAACTCCCCTCAGCTCTGTGGCCTACATCACATGGCAAAGAAAGAAGAATGGAGCCGCTCTCTCCTGGTTAAGGAGCAGAGAACAATGTCCTCTCTTTTCTCCCTCCTCTGATGCAAGTGTCTCCAGTTTGAGTTATGTAACTTGATATGGTGCAGAACCCGTCCAGTAACCCAGCCTCAGGAAGGGAGACTTACACTCAGACTATTGTCCAGACAGTCCACGCTGAGACAACCCCCACATACCCTCATTTTCCACTTGTTCCTCATTTTATTTTTTCCTACCCTCATCCTTCTTTCTGTGTTCCTGCTGTCTGTCTTTTAACCCAAGTCTGATCCCTCATTATTGTCTTATTATCCGTGAGCAAACAAGACACATTGCATTGTTGGTATTTGTCCACCTCCCGTATGTCAATGCAGGGTCTGGATTGACCGCCTCTAAGCTGGTTCACATGTGGGACTTTTGTTTCCTGAACTGGGAGAACAAGTCCAACCACACTGGCCCCTGAGAGAGCTCAAAGTGCACAAAGAGATGAGCAGGTGAGGCGGGCAAGAGAAAGAAAAGGAGAGGGTGAGCGGGAAAGTACCAGGCTCTCTCAGGGAGAGTCGAGACTGATTTATAGCTGCTACAGAAGTCAACTTAGTGATTTCTCCCAGTTTCCTATGTAAAACACATACAAGTAAATCTCCAGTGATGCTGATGTTTGCATTGAAACCGTCCTCACGCACAGCTTAAGATCAGCTTAGCCGTCTATTTAGATCAGTGCAAAGTCATCCTGTTGTGGTCTGCAGGTCAGCGGTTAGAACCAGGCAGCTCCCTCCCATCCACACCTCCCAACTGCCATCACGGACGGAGAAACAGGAAGTCATGTGGCGTGATAATCAGTAGCGCGAGCCTGAGACAGAAAGAGAGAGGACTAGAGTGAGCATGGGATCTGGAGCAGAGAAGTGAAGTTTCAGGTGGACAAACAGACAGGTAAAAACAAGTGACTTTTTTATCTTTTTTTTAATCTCTTTTGGCGTCATGTCATCAAATAACTCGGGTTTTTATTTGCTCAGAAAAGTCAGTCTTATGATACTGAAAGTACCTAAACGCCACAGTCTGCTGTGTGATACTGGGCTTCAGATCAAAGCAGGAACTCACCTAACCTGTATGTGTATATTTTATACATTCCTGAGCTTGCTGCTGGGAAAGTTTGACTTATTTATATGCCAGCAAGCTCAATATGCTCTGAACTCACTGTGATTTAAGGCAGCATTGTCAAAGAACAGCTTAAGCTGCAGAGAGGAGAGGAAAGCAGCCTGATTGTTAATTACTCACCCCCTCGGGGCATGCTTGTTTGCAGTGGAGCTGAATTGGAATTAGCTAACTTTTTAACTAAATCTTTTCTCCTGGGTGAATGACGTCATGCTGAGCAGCGGCCCCAGTGTCCCCATTCACTCCCAGCACAGAGCAAATATGCTAATTAACTGTTAATTATTGAATGTCCCAAAATGGAGCCACATGGCGCTTAAAGAACAGTATATAGGATTATCTGCTCTGCTGAGCGGTGCATCTTGATTTCTTCAATAAACCCTCTTTCCATTACATGAGTTCTTTTTTTTTTTGATGGTCACTGGTCTGATGGTCTATTTGTGTCCCTGGAATTCCCCCTGAGGACTGTTCGTGGCTTTGTGTTGTACCCAAGCTGGGTAACAAGATTTCACTGGACTGCCTTTGTTCTTACCGATTGTGTTTTAAGACTTTTATAGCTTGAGGCAACATTTCATCCGCACAAGGTAAAGTGCTCGTGTTTCACTGTTGTTTCTTGTTGCTCTCTTGTCATTGTTAACTCTACGCAAGAAAGTTGTGACCCCAGTTGGCTGAACAAGTCCGATTCCCAGTAGTTCCCACTGTGCTGCTTCTCAGCACAAACGAACAACAAACACTCACTTTATTTACAGAGAAACTCCACAGGAGGAAAAAGTGCTGATCCTCTCACTCAGCATCAGCGTGTGTCAGCACCAGTGTTTACTACCTGACACGCAGCCCGCACGGCTCTTCTTCTGGTGTTAGAGTGCAGTTGAGATCAAAGAAAAAGGTTTGCTGGGATGTGATCAAGTGAAGCTTTTTATCTATGCGGTTTACTCAGGAGTAAATTGGAAAGCATTAACATTTAAAGCAGTCATACTGCGGGTCAATCCATATCTGCGTGTTCCTCTGAATCCCAATCAATTTTCAGCTGCAGTCTTCCCGCTTGTGTTTGTGCTGAGTGTGTGGTCGAACGTTGAGGGTGTGTGGATGGATGCATGCACGTTCACCGCAGCTGTTAAGTGGAATTGGTTCAGGTGTGGGTCGATGCGGGAACCACTCGATTTCTATCGCTGTAATCACAGAACGGCGACTCCTACGTGAACCGCTCCAGGAAACAAAGGAGCCACAGAGAGAAAAGAGAGAGAGAGCTTCTGCTCACATCCCCTCCATCCTCGCTGTAATGAATTTAATAAGAAGCTAGCTCTCGTGCTTTTGTCTTTATCGGCTCAATTTAACACTATATGGCTCCCCCGCTCTGATTATGTGGTCGAATTATCAGTCATTAAATGTCTGATATTACCAACATGGCTCTCATGGGAACTAAGGTGCTTTGGATAATAGACACTGTTGTTTGGTTTTTCTTTTTGAAATAACCCACAACACTTCAGGGCCTGCAGCAGAGAAACTGGGCCCCTCCACATCACCCATATCAGTGCTGTATGGGTTCTGTGAAGGCACATTAATAATTGCCTTGTGAGAAATGTAAGGAATGTGAGATTCTTTCCCCACATTAGTCTCTCCCTTTACATTCTTCACTCTGAACTTCTGCTCACAAACTGATAGCAGCAGTTGGCAAACACTGTACAGGCTCTGCCTGCTAACAAGGTGAACACAAACCAAACAGAGAATTTGAACTGGGTTCAAGATTAAGTGAAATAAATAGCATGCCATTCTCTTGTTTGCTTTCTCACAAATTCCAGTGAAGTTAGGTGAGGAAATATTTCTGTGCTGTTATTTTACAGTTGTTGACTTCCTTGATGACACCGGGGGAGAAACTAGACATCTGCGTGTTTATCCAGTGTGATATCTCAGGTATTTCTGATGTAAATACATGATATGGAAAAAAAAATCTGGAGGAATAATCATCTCATCACTGTAATATTCTCAAAACATGTTTAATTATAGCTCTCTCATCATGCCAGGCACTGTACTTCATTTATTAACAACTGAACACAGTGCCAAAATCATCATCCAGACAGGAAGTATCAAAATAAGAGATATATGTAACACAGTGCCAAAACGTCACCAGATTTTGTTGAAACGTTGTCCATCTTACTTCTGTATCCTTCACTTTAAAATATAATGAATGTCCCAAGCAGGACATTGCTGTTTTTTTAACCCATATTTCCCTTCATATTGTTTGTGTCAGGGGCCGAGGAAATACAATAATTCTCTTTTTCTGGAGGATTCGGCCGTTCAGAAAGCCCCCTAAAAGTAACATCAGGAGGTCTGTCAGCAACCCCAGCCAACATTACCTGGGACAGCAAGCCTTTTCTCTTGTTACGTTATGTCTTGTTACTGTTTAAAATACGAAAAAGTAAGCTAGCAGCCAAACAGCATTATGTTCGAACGAACAAACAATCTGATCTTACATTTTTTTTCCTTACCATACTTATAATAGGACTAGAGAACTAGCTCTCTAGTGTAGTACAAGAACAATAATGTTTATTTATTTCCATGTCTTGTACCTGAACCATGCAGCTTTAGCCTCAGTCTTTTAGCAAAATATCATATATGTGTCCATCAAGTGTATATTTAAGTCTCCTTTTACAGGGTTCTTTAACGTTTTTAACATTTTAGTCTGTGAAGTGGACAGTTTTCTAGAAATGAGATGCTAGTTTTGTCCACCTCTGTCTGAAATCAGGGACCTGTTGTTTCACTCAAGAATTTTGAGCAGTAAACCTACCGCCGTTATAGTTGTTAACTACATCACGTGCTGTGCAAGATTGACAGGTGTAGCAACAATAACAAAGAGGGGGCAGAGTTCAATTCGATTATTTCCTCCTGCAGGACTCACTATCTCTTGTGATGGTGGATTAGATGGACATTGTGAGACATGCAGTCGTTCCTGGAAACATATAAAATTAGAAAGTCTATTTTAGGGAAGGAACACAATGCGTTTTTAAATGACATTTGCCTTTATCAGATTTACCTACTGAATAGTATCAGATGTATTTGGTTAGCATGTTGGTTTTACCACTCAGGGTGATTGGTAGATTTGTCACGTGTGTGTGTGTGTGTGTGTGTGTGTGTGTGTGTGTGTGTGTGTTTGTGTGTGTGGGATGAATGAAGGGCAAGTGGATGTCACTTAAAACAACACTGAGGTCAGGTACTTATCCTTATGTTGCTAGTACTAATCTCTCTCTCTCTCACACACACACACACACACATAGAGGTTGAACTTGTAACCTCACAGAGGGATCAACACAGGCATTCATCTAAATAACATTAGGGATTATGCAATCAATCCTTTTTCACACCACAAATTGAAGACGCTCTGATATTTTAACAAAACAGACTCTTCATACTGTTGGAACTGAACCAGAACAGGGTTGTTGTTGAACACATTTTCCCATAAATAACACTAATAATACATTTAGAGGTAAGAGGTGGCCCTGTGATTACACTCCCTCGGGTGCCATCTCCTCACATTGAAGCAGCCTTATGTAACATCAGTCAGATCCAGATCAATAAGGTTCCGTGAAACACCAGTGCAACCAGTCACCCCAGATAACCCCAACATTGTTACTGCAGTCAGAGCCAGAAATTGAATTCTGCGCAGGAATACAATACTGTAAAGTCAGCAGAGGCAGTAAAGGCCAAGGCACGCTGTGCAGACCGCCATCGATAGGCTAACAGATGCAAAGAGAGGAAACCCACCTCAGCTGGTCCGCCTCAGAGGGGGTCTTCTTGACAGCTGATTTAGAGGAGTGAGTCCAGGTCAAAGCCGGCCAGTCATGATCAGGACTGTGAGACTTCCAAACAGAGTTGTAGTTGTTCATAAAAATGAAACCTGGTGTAACTGCAGATCCTCTAAGGTAGCCATTTATTTCCCAATTTGTACTAAGTTTGGAGTTTCTCTTAAGCTTCAAGGTTTTCTCCTCTGGGTCAGTAATTATGGAGGCTGCTGTGGAAATTATTAACGAGAGTTTGATAGCATTTAGTGTTCAAATTTAGAAGTCTCATCTATCTACTCAGCACAGAGAGGAGGAGGCAGCTCAAATCCATTAAATGACCAAAAAGTCTTTAATATAGACATTAAGACACACGATGAGATGGATGGCAGCATTTGGTGAGGAAGGATTTATCTTTCAGTAGGTCCAATATACTGTAAATTTACTGGACAGACTAATTATATGTAGTTATTGTACATTTCAGTCATATCTAGAGATAAACCTGGAGATTTGAAACTGAAATAGAGACTGTTTATCCAACGAAAATGTACCACATTAAACTCAGAGGTTGGGGGTGTGCTCTTAAATCACAAAAGGTCCTGCGCAAATAGCATTTAAAAATGCCAAAACCATTAAAAAAATGTTCTCCTAGTATGTAATTGACTTAGTATTATTACTAATACTGATCATAGAGCAACTAGAAATGCACCAACATGTCAGCAACTGTCAGTAGGGTTAGGGTTAAGCCTTAAGTCTGTTCTACACGCCGAACTACAGTGATTGTGTGTTGTTGTGGTGATAATCTTAAGATTATATGCAGGTGTATGGGAACCTGTTTAGCAACTGGGTTTGTTCTACGATGTGTAATATATTGTGTGATTATCAGTAAAACATTGCTTCAAAAAACATTAGTGCATCACACGGTGCCAGCAAGATAATTGGACTAATTCATGATAATGAGTCCAGAGTGTATACAATGGTATAGTATGGTAAACAAGCTGCTCCAGTGTTCCCTAAAATGCGGCAGAATTAACTGTCTGTGTGCTCAATAGCGGCCTGTATCTACGGCCATGACCAAATATGACCTGCTGACCTCTGTAAAGACTCCAGTGTTCGTCATCAATGGAGACAGTGTGAGACTGAACACTGGGCCCTCAGCCTTCGCACCACCACATCTAACCGCCAGTGAGTTATGACCGATGTTTCACAGAGAGGCCGCTCCTCATCTCGAGTGTCACGAAAGTCGACCTTTCATGCGAAGTTCTGTTGGCTCTCTCATTCAGAAGACAGAAGACGAGAATCACCTCGAAGCAGTTTAGCTTGAGGCATCTGACCAAATTTCCATGTCTGTGTGCAGCTTGTGTCTTGTCAGATTTTACAGATTTATGACGCTACATGACACACAAACCGCCTTCAGATGCGCAGAAGAAGGAACATTTCACGACCCTGCTTTTCAACGCCTTGGCTCCTCTGAAAGGCATCAGGGCCTGTGGGGAGGAACGGGGTCTGTCTGGCTGATTGTCTCCCATCCATAATGAATAACCTGCTAACAATTAGAGGCTGCTACCGAGCACTCCTCTGCTGTCATGCCCCACAGCCAGAGACACTCTCACACTCACTCATTACAGGGTAGCATGTAATAGTCAATCAGAGAGTGGAGTTGCTTCCTAGTCAGCCTACGGCACAGCTCATCCTGCTGCTGCTGACAAATTTAGATGTTGAAACACCATGATATCAGATGGAAGTCATACTTGAATTTACATGAGTTTAATTTTGTGCGCTCTGTGGTCGAAGCAGGTCGTCCAGAATATACAGTACATTATTATTTGGGATGATCAATGAGATTCTTGTTTTTACATGTTGAAAAGTTGCACTGAATGGCTTAAGATGGGTGTTTGCATTTGTTGTTGTTGTTTGTACAGTTTTTAAAAGACATATTTGGTGATAATAAGTCAGTCCTGTGGTTTCTTTGTGCCACAGTTCTCAGAGATCCCTGGGCAGGTAAAGTGATATTTTCTTCTTTTATATTTCCCCCCAATACATTAAAGGTATAACGAGTAGGATTTGTTGGTTGCGGTTTATAAACACAACATTCAAAGTTGGCCCCTCCTCCCCGGCTCAAAGCGCACGCGCTCCTGGTGGTCCCACGTGCTTACGATCTGGCAACTGGTCGCTACGTTTTTATAGAGTCCCGCCCCTCACACCCTGTGCTCCGTTATTGGCTGGGGGCTACACACCACTGCCCAAAGGTCGATGCCTAGAAACGTCTTGAGCACAGCAAAATAAGGAAACACAGGCAGAGGGCAGGGTCTCTGCAGATACAGACACCACCACACACTTCTAGTGGGTCATAAGTGATGATTGAGAGGGATTATTTTTATGCAAGTCTATACATTGTTTTTTAGGAAAATCCTACTTGTTATACCTTTAATTTTACAGGAACAAATGCACAATGATTATCATCACTGTAAATGTGCCAGTGTTAGCAAAAACACTAATTTCCAACTTCTTACTCCAAACAAGAGATGAACTGTTGTTGCCGTTGCTGGAAATGTAAAACACATCACTTTCTTTGAACTGGAAGATTTTACCGGATGAAGGCCCACCCAGCACAAACGTGAAATTGTTTATGAATTCTGCCACGCTAGCTTAAGGTACAACAATGTTGGTTGGTTGGTCCATCAGCCCGCCACTTTTGTCCAGACCGAAATATCTCAACAAATATTGGATGTGTTGCTGTGACCTTCATGGTTCCCAAATGATGAATCCTAACTTTGATGATCCCCTTACTTTTCATCTAGCACAATCATCATCATCATCATCATCATCATTTTGTGCAATTCTTTGGTTTATGACTAAACACCTGCAAAATGAATGACATTCCCGTCATCCTCAGCCAGGGGTGTAGCACGGAGTTCTGGGCCCCTACATAGACAGTTTCTGAGGCCTCCCATGATTTTAATATTATTAATATAAGCAATTTTCGTTGGCCCCTCCACACCTTTGAACCCTGTAAAATGGTGAATATGGCAGATGTTACCTGCTACAGTAAACATCAGCATTTTAGCATTATCGTTGTGAGTGTGTTAGCATGCTGACATTAGCATTTAGCTTGCAGACCCGCAGATGCACTAGCCTGGCTGTTGACTTTTACTAATGTTGTACTCTTTTTCTTCATAGCCTGTTTTGGCTGTTAAATGTGGCAAACCTCTGACACTGCAACAAACCACCATGATATCATTGCTTTGTTTGTCGATAGAAAGCGTCCCATAAGGAGGGCAGTCAGGCTATCAGAGTAGGAGTTAAATATAAAACTGCAGCCCTCTGTAGACTGGATGAAATAAGGCGAGTGGCTGATTTGGTAATCGCTCTTTAGTGTTTTACACAACTAACAGCTGTGAAAACTAGCGAGCACAGCTTATATAATGTAACAGAGCGTGCGCTGTGTGGGAGTTTTAGATGTAACCTGCAAAGTTACCCCACAAACGTAAACAAACTTTGATCATGGAGCAGGGGAGAGAGAGCGCCGAGGGAAGAGGGCAGAGGATCTGGAGCTGCGAGCCCGTGCGTGTGCGTGTGCTTTTTTTCGGGGCTGTTGTTGAGTGACCCGCACACACATAAGTGCGAGCGAGCGTCCGTGGGAGTGAGCGCTTTGTGCATCGAAAACTGACGAGCCCGAGCCTGTGTTGTGCAAAGCATCTTTGGAATTTGGCTTCCCCGTCCTTCTCTCCTCTGTCTCAGTCCCCGGCGCTGACCTGCATGTCTCTGAGGGTTTGAAATGTCCCCTCTTCACGCTCAAGCATTTCATTGAAAGCTTTGTTTTCCCCACGGACACCTGATTACAATATTTTAGGAGAGAGCGTCCTTCAAACCCCCACTCTTGAAGGCTGTGTTTTGTTTTCTTTGTGACTGTAGTTAAGTGGCAGTTGTATGGTTCTCTGGATGAGTTAGGGTGTCATCCCGAGAAAGCTCAAGCCAAGACCTTCACTGTAAAGCCTCGCTGCGAGCCTTTAGTGACTCGCACACTCTCAGCAGCATGTTCACATCTTTCCTCTTCAGTATGCACTGCTCTAGATCACTAGCACTGTACAGTATTGACAAAAATAATGTGGTTATGACCTGTGATACATACTGAACGGACACAGATGTGTACATTCAATTTTACTTTAGAGCTCCAGTTCACAGCTTTAAACTTTTGCAAGGAGGCCACCAGAAACATGCGTAGCAGATGCAGGTAAAGAGACAGTAGAGGCTCATCTGTTACCTACGCAGCACTTTGATACACTGATGTTAAACATTTTTATGTTTGATCAAAGTTAGCAGCTTTTGAAAAAGCTTGTCACTGCTTTGAAAGAAGCATAAATCACAAACAGAGCACTTTTCAATTAGACCGTAACTGTTGAAGGCTGGCAGGAAGCACTGCTTTGATCCGTGTGTGTGTGTGTGTGTGTGTATGTGTGTGTGTGTGTGATTTAAGGAGGTGTGTTGCATTTCAGGGCCCCTTGGTTAGTCGAGGCTGGGCTGTAAATCTCGCTGTGTCTCCTGGTTTACTTGGGCCCATAAACTAGAAGGCAATTATGGAAAACAACTGGATGCAAGATTTCTTCAGTCCTGCAAGATTTGTGGTTGCGGCCTAAAAGGATTTTTACCCTCCAATCTACCCCAAAAGGAATTGCTTTGCCTCACCCGCCCTCACCTCAACCCCAGCTTCCCGTCAAGCATCGATTGGCCTCTCATGTCTTTGGCAGATACAAGAGACAAACTGAGTAAAATACCGTACCTAAAAATACTGTGTCAGACCTTGGCCAGTGGCCATTAGGATTGACACACTCATGATTTATTCATATGGACACATACACTCAGCATGACCTGCACTGCCTTGTATCCATCATGTCTTACTCTGACCCGGGACAGTAAGACTTCCTGGTCGGACAATACCAAAGAAGCACCAAGTTCACAGAGTCACATCTTATGTGATTATATTCATCATCATTGATTATCAGGTTTCTTCCCTCAGCCTGAGTTCAGCCTGTATTATATTGGCTTATTAGGAGCCGGATGCTTTAGTGGAAAGTTTTACATTGGGAGAAATAGTACCTCATGAATACAAACATGAGCAGCTTGGGCTGCTTTGATCTCAGCCTGGCGGAGAGCCCTGAGTGGAGTGGGTTGGAGCTGCCTTTGCACAGCTCTCTCTGCCTATTTTAACCATTTGCATAATTGTTATAACTGTCGAGGCCAGCAGTGCAAAGCACTTGATAAATGTGGATTGTATTAGAAGCAAGAGGAGATGCCAGAGTGTCACTGCGGGTGTCTGTGCTCATACATAGTATATTTCAGTGTGACAGCAAGAGAGAGAAATGGCTTTAAGGTAGCGTGTGTGCGCGAGTGTGTGCTGACTGAGAACTGACAGTCGGCCGCAGGACAGCCCAGTCATTAATTGGGACGAGCCCAGGTTTGAGCCCCCATGCAGCCATGCACCTGCCAAAGCATTCTAGATCCAACAAATTATGCACATAATGTGCATTTTATGAAAACAAGCTTCCAATGCTTGATTTCCTTCCTTCCAGGCAATTACTGGGTTCATTTCATTTCACTATAGTATAATAAAAACAACTTGCACAAGCCTGAAACTGACTTGAGATAGGTAATCAGTCCATCCTAGTGACGATTTTTTGCTTTATTTTCCCGTTAAGTTCTGCTGTTGTTTGATAGTAATGCAGGAGCCAGCAGGAACAGGTTTGAAACTCACCTTGTTGGTGCGTTTAAGGACACTCCAATATCTGAGGCTTAAGAGTCACTTGCCAAACGGCACCCTTTCTAATGCAAGACGTGATCGAATACACATTATCTTTTGACAGCATTCATGTTTGCTTATTGGTGATGTTTCAGGTTGGATCTTGTGACAACATACCATTACAGTAGAGTGGTTTCTGGCAGCCATATCTCAAGTATCAGATGTCCTTGATTGCACGAAGGAAGAAAATGCATTACCACAGAAGGAAATGGTTTTTTTGTGATGGATTACCTATCTCAAGAAACTTTTAAGCCTCTCCTGGTTTATTTTTTTCATTATATAATGAAATTAATCAAACCCAATAATCTCAAGATTTCTGGTGTGGTTTGAAAAATGATTAGCAGTAATGTATTAAAGATTGGTATTTAATGGGCTAAAACAAGCAAAATGTCCCTTTAAACTCCTAATCTGCTACATAATCTGGCTGAGCACAAAAGGAGAATTTGCCTCCATCGGGTCCTAGTCAGAAAGACTGCGGCATGTTTGTGTGTTTTATGGTCTCAAGAAGGTTTTATGGCTGCTGGGGGTGTTCATGCACAGGGAGAGAGGGGGTCAAAAGGGTGAAATCAATAGTGATCCTTAATGAGGTTGTCTGAAAAGAAGGGAGGGAGGGGATATGTGGGTGATTTGACAAACAGTGGAGGTGGGGAGGTTGCAGAGACAAGATTGGCTGCGTAGAGCTGAAGAGGCTCAAACTCAAGTCGACAAAACAATAGTGCCTCTTGGGTAGGTGTTAGGGTAACTTGGCAACTGGTTTAGTTTTGTCAAAGTCATCACTGTATTGTTTCTGTTCTCCACAAAATGTTGCCTGCTGTGACTGACAGGACACTTAATCTCCCGCAGACAGCCATCATATCTGTTGAAAATGTATTCAGGCCATGCTAGACTTATGAAGGCACACTGTGTGACTGGTACATTTGGATACACACGATTTTCATGAGAGACAGGAAATTTGCAAACAAAATAAGCTGCCGCAGCACTTGATTAAATTGTCAATACTGTGTATTGTTACCAAAGCACTCCTTTCTGATTTTTTTCCCCGTTTTTTTTTAACGAAATGAGCCCTGCTGTAGTAACCTAGTTGGATCAGAGTTACATAACAGGATTGCGATGTGACATATGCTGCCCTACCTCAGAAAAAACAACAACATAACCCTCACTGAGTACATGTTTCACGTGATCCTGTAGTCTTTTGATTTGCTGGATAACATGAGTGTCTGAGAGGCCAGACTGAGGCTGTAAGAACTGCATCATGAAATAGACATTTTCAAATTGGTTTGGGATTTAGCCTCTTTTCAAAGACATCATTTTACATTCATTGTTCTCCTATAATAGGGTTTTCATGGAGGTCAGTTTGTGTGTGTTTGTTTTATAGTGAAGTGCTATGCTATGATGTTGTGGGAAGCTGAGTTGTTCTAGCTGTGCTCTGAGACAGCTGCCTGTACTCAGAAACACAGCTGATGAAACGCCTGTCGGCTCGTGCTCTTCCTCCAGAGACCAACATCCACCCAGGGTAATAAACGGGCAAGAGGTGGAGTTTATTTCAGGGAAGGAGGAGAGACGCAGATCCTATTTTTTTATCCACACAAGCAGCTTGGCTTTATTGATGGCAATGTCGGTCAATCGACCACAGACTAAAATATCTTAACTATAAGATGGATTGCCATGAAATTTTGTATAAGCATTCATGATCCTCAGAGGATAAAGCATACTGACTTTGGTGATCCCCTGACTTTTCCTCTAGCGCCACCATGAGGTTGACATTTTGTGTTCTTAGTGAAAAGACAACCATTGAATGGATTGATACAGATATTCATGGTGCCCAGAGGATGAATCCTAATGATTGTGGTGACCCATAACCTCATTTATTTACTTTTTCTCTTTTTTACAGAGCACCTCACCCCCCCACAGAGCCCTGTAACCAATGGCAACCTCAGTCCAGACTCTTCCTCTGACCCGTGGCCCCAACAAAAACTTCCGTAACCCTTTCCCAACCCCGCCCCTCTCCTCCCGTTGCGGCATGGGAAGTGTAGGCAGTCTGGTGGAGAGGCCAGATGTGTCTCCAACTAAAGGCAGCCGTGCAGTGCCCCAGGTGAGACCCAAACAGACCAACGGCCTCCTGAAGAAAGGCTTCACCCAAAGAGAGCTACTCAACTACCTCAACATCACCAGGTGAGTGCTGCTGTAAATGCTTTCATGGAATAATTCACATGCTGCAATTCTGAAGGTGAACTAGTCTGCGAGGTACTATAAAACGTGACAGGACTTGACCTCAGTTGACCCACTGTGCTTCCAAACAGAAAAGAGCCTAAAGCAAGCTCAAGCAGTGACGGCAAGAAGGACATTATCTGTGGCCTCGGCTCTGCCAGTGCTCGTGAGGAGGACAACTTATACGCGAAGGTCTACCATAAAGACGGCACCGAAGTAGATTTGACAAAGAACTCACTGCCAAGTGGGGGCAAGTATGAAAAGGTGAATATTGATGTTTAAAACACTGCAAAAGCTTTTCAATCTCACTTTCAGCTAGAGCTGACAAACAAGTCCGTGTATTACAGGGTCGCCTTTAAAGTATCCTTTAGAGCAGCAGGTACGAGGAGGACTGAATCTCATTCACCGATTCAGGCCCAGATGCAGATGAATGACTTCTCATTGAGTTCCTTTTATGAATGATATACGGCCAGTGAGTGGCTGCTGGGGCTGTGTTAAATTGATCAGTATCACATTTACACATCTCTGGCAGCGTGATGCAACACCCCTATAGCCTGTTCCCAGCATAAATCAGCCTTAAATCTCTTCCAGCTCACTGGCACAGATTGAGAATCTGCCACTTGCTGTGTTCTGAATTTATTGCTGCAATCAAATCTCACTTTTTTTTTTTTTT
>NTHP01000034.1:740587-794765 GCA_003416845.1 Oplegnathus fasciatus
CCTATCAGAATACCTCGAAAACCTTTTCATAGACTTCGATTAAACTTGGTCGAAAGTTGAGCTATGGGCCAGGGAACAAGTGAATTAGGTTTTGGATCCAGGATCCAGTCCTTGTACATTTCAAAACAATTAACTACTTGTGATTAGTCATTTTATTCAGCCATTATTCATGACTAAAATTAATCTTTTCTCAGCCTATTAATGTTACAGTGATGAATAACTGTATAATTATGACTGTGTAGGCCCTCTCCTCGGTGCGTGGGATGAGCCAGGAGGATGATAACCTGTCAGACTCAGGCCATAACTCCATGAGCAGCCTGCCGCCGTACCGGCCTCCCTTCCGCCCACACCTGTCTCACATCAGGTCTGCGGCAGCATTATTGTCTCAGCTCTACTTTATATTCAAAAGAAGTGTTGCTAAAATAGATTTTTTTATACTTAATGACTGTGTGGGTAGTGATGATGGAAGAGATTTTAATGGTCTTCGTGGTTTCTTTTGGTACCCTAGTGCATCTATGGGCCACATCAACACCATCGGCTCCCTGGACCGCACCTCTCTGGGCCCGAAGGCTGTAGGGTCAGGGGGCGTGGCCATAGGGGAGATGGCGTGTCGGAGCATGGCAACCCTGAGCCGCCTGACTCCATATGGAGGGGAGGCTCCACCTCCTTATGAATGGACGCTCTCACTGTCTGTTGAGGAAGTGGTGAGTACTGGGCAGATGGATGGATTTATGGGAGGATGAGCAGGTCAGTATGATTTACAGCTTGTTAAGTCATTCATGTTGTCTCCTCCAGGTCCGGGATCTGGAGGAGCGTCTGGTGGAGAAAGAACATGAGCTGAAACAGATGAAAAGAAACCTGGACGAGAGTGAGGGCGCCATCGCTCAGGTGAATCTCGTCGTATTTGTCTATTCTTCGCCATCAATCTATACATCCATCTGCCTCTCTTTTGAAGTTTGACCCCCATCTGCTCGCCGCATGCAGGTGTTTGAAGGGAAACAGCGTCTGTGGGAGAAGGAGGTGGAGGAGCTGAAACGCCTGTATGCCGCCAAGCTGCGTCAGGTTTCCCAGCATGCCCAGCGTTCGCAGCGCAACCTGCAGTTGCAGCTGTTCAAGGCCCAGCAGGAGAAGAACCGCCTGCAAGAGGAGCTCGACAGCCTGAAAAATGAAAGGAGCAAGGAGGCCGGAGCCATGGCAAAGCGAACCAGTCCGACTCTGGAGGAGACGCAGTGGGAGGTAAGACCTTGGCAGGACAGGGGAAGACACTTTATGGCCGGCAGAAGCACTTAAAAAGTAGTAATTACAGGGGACAGTGGAGATAACTGAATTCCTTCCTTGTTTGTCCTGTTAAAATGATCACAACCAGGTCCGTAGAGTCAGTAAGAATTTATGTCTCTCCTATTTTCCCATTACTCTATCTCTCAGGTTTGCCAGAAGTCAGGGGAGATCTCCTTGTTGAAGCAGCAGCTGAGGGACTCCCAGGCGGAGGTGACCCAGAAGCTAAGTGAGCTCTTCCAGCTGAAGACGCAGCTCAGGGAGAACCGCACAGAGCTGCGCAACAGGGAGGGCCAGATAGATGCACTAAAGCTAGTCCTGCAGGGGACGCAGCGTCGCAGATGCCCCTCTCAGACTGCACACGAGGACGGAAAAGGAGCTGAAGAGAGTCCTTCAGCGGGGGCGACAGGTATGTATCTGTCTCTTACTTGTGTGTACATATCGTCAGTGGCAATGTTTGAATTACGTTTGATGGTTAAAAGGAATACACCTTACTTTAGTCATGCTGAGGCGCCACAAGCACAGATAAGAGTTAATTTGTTGACACAGCACTTAACCAAAAGCAAGTCTCAAAGGACTTTACATAAAACTAACTAGATCGAACTGATCAACATTTAGTCACAGAAAAAAATACAATTCTTGTTGCAAAGCCATAACAAGTATTTCAGACCTACTTACTGCACACACCAAGCTGACATGCATGGAAAACTGGGGGGAAAAAGTAAAAGAAGCAAGATAATTATATACCACAGATGTCTGTCTAATATCACAGCATGTGAAGCTGGTTAAACTGGGTTTCCTATCAACACAGCAGGAGCTTGTCTGGGTTATTCTGAGTTATGATGTTTACATGCTTGGAACCAAAATCAGGTTATTTGACTAACCAGGTCAGGAGCAGAGTTCTCTGCACATTTAAAAGCAGCCAATGTCTCTCATTATATTTCCCCTACGGCTCTGCTGGACTGTAGTTAAAGCGTGTGAACCTCTTCGTTGCAGGAGGCTGCGGGGGCTCCACAGAGGAGCGGCTGCGTGCAGAGCTCCTGCTGGAGCGACGCCAGAGCGAGGCCCAGGCCACGGCTTTCGAGGAAGAGAGGCAGACATGGCAGACAGAAAAGGACAAGGTCATCCGCTACCAGAAGGAGCTGCAGGCCAGCTACTTAGAGATGTACCACCGCAATGAAGCGCTGGAGAGGGAACTGCACCAGCTGAGGGCAGGCAGAGAGCAGGGAGGGGGAGGAGGAGGAGGAGGAGGAGGGAGCAGAAATGGGACACTGGAAAGAGAAGTGCCAGAGCTAAGGAGTGAGAGAGCGGGTGAAAAACAAGAGGACAGACCTTCCTCTGGTTTGCCGTGGATAGAGAGAATTGAATCATCTGAAATTTGAATGTGACTTATTTGCAATGCAAACTGTTTTCTCCACGTAGTATTGATACTACGGAAGCCCATGTCCGCCGGGGAAGGGGAAAAAAGTTTCAAGCTTAGAAACTAAGTTTTGACCCAAGTCAAAATTCTGAGGTACCAAGTTATTAGTGAGTAAATAAGTTAAATTTTGAGGTACTAAGTTGAAATTTTGATCTAGTATATCACAATTATCAGATACTAAGTCAAAATGTTGACTTATTAAGACACAATTATGTAATAAGACAAAATGTTGACTAAGTCCAAATTTTGATTAAAATTTTGACTTACTAAGTCAAAATCACGAGTCTTTAAGTCAAGACTGAGATACTGAGTCAACATTTTGACTTTTTGATAGTAAATTCAACTTATTATCTCATAATTTTAACTTTGATGAGTATTTTTATTTTCATCATGCATAACATTTCATCTATTTTTCTTCTTTTCCTGGCGAAAATGGACTTCCACAGGTTCTGTTTGCCATTCTCTGCCTGTGCACCCTTGTTGATTGTTTAATGACCTTATCCTGCAAAGACTGGACCAACAGCCTCCTACAGAGCACACTAATACTGAGGGTAGCCACACAGAAATACTGTCCGTACCTCAGTGTCAGTTCTATAAAAATACAGCCAAGCACCTAGACTGTCCCGCTTAAGACTTCTGTCCAATTGTAAACCTGTAAATGAGCAAACTGATATGCTGATTGTTGATTTTCTGTTCATTTGGTCGTTACTTTTTGGTTCGGACTGCTGTACAGTCTTGACAGTAATCAAAGGATTCAAAGGGATTTAGTGTGGCCCCGTAACATCTGACCACCTGACCACCTGTTCAGTCTGTGCAGAAGGTTCTGTGGATTCAGGGTCCACCTGGGCTCTGGGAGGAAAGCTGCATCTCTGGGTTAAGTATCGAGGATTAAAGCTATCTGGTGCCAAGGTACTAATGCTATTTCTTTGCCATCAAGAAAACTGTGTATGCTACTTAAGAAACTGGAAATGTTGGACTTTTTTCTCACTCAGTTTCCAGCAGGCAGGATCTATATTTGTACATATTGTCATTTTGATTTGATTGGCCTTTTGTCATTGTATTCTAAGCACACTGTTGTCTTAAATGGGCACACTTTTGATTGCAATAAAAGCGATCAATAGATTAGGATGCTGAACATGACTGCCCTGCTTATTGGTGCGAGTTGTTGCACAGCCGATAACATCCAATGCATGACGTAGGTGAAGTTGTGCTCTTGTATTGTTTATTATTAATATGTGAACATTCAAAAGCCAGCTCTCAATCGACCTTTAAACATACTGTGACTTGTCTATTTACTGGAATTAAAACTGTACAGTATAAATATATATGTTTGTTTTGGATTCATAATAAACATTTGTGAAGTGGTGTAAAAGTAAGCTGGTGCTTGTCCCAATGGCATTTTCTAGTGTTAATCAAGGCTGCAAAATGCCTTATAATAGGCTTTTCTGTCTGCCATTGTCTGAATTAAACTCACCAGAAATCACTTGTCAAAATGTTAGAGGTGTAACTGATGACATGCACCCGAGGGCTCAGACGCCTGCCTGCTCTGAAGGGGCTTAAAATCTCCGCCGAGCGTGCCAATAAAACCCAAGGACAGGAGCTTTATGACAGAATGAACAGAGCGGTGGAGGCTTTTGGGACTAATGTGGCTTTTAGAGGTTTAGCCTTCAATCCTTATCTCAGCCTCTCCCTAAGGCCCTCCCTGCTCTACCCCAGCCAGTCCTCACATACCATCTCCTGCGCTACAGACAGCAGAGAGGTGGAAGGTCAGCTGAGATGGAAACAGAGGAGGATCCCTGTTTGCCCAAGAAAATAAGCACCTCTATGGAAACCATCAAATGTGCAAACTAGAACGGAGTGCCAAGGACATCTTGGCAGGGATGAAGGCTTAACACTTGACTTTTTTCAAATGTGTTATTTTATAGGTATGCATAAGTGAGAAAATATGTATAAAATAGTGTGAAAAGCGAGAGACAGCACATCCAAGTCCATAACACAGGTTTATTTTGTGTGCAGGGTCGTAATCTAAATAGTTATGAGCTGTGGCTGACTCACAAGGCCCTTACCTTGGCATTTCAAACATTATATAAACTGGGGCTTAATATAACTGCACAGTTCAGGAGTGGTTTACTGAAGTGGGATGAGAAAAGATTCTTACCTCACACGTTATCTCTCTGTAGGAGGGTTGCAGCGCTGAATGCCATCAGTACTGTTTATCTGATGAATTTACATGATTATTAAACATTAGTGTATGATTTATGTAGAAAAAAACAGTTCCTCTTTGTGAAACTCATTGAAATTAAAACCTCTAGCTGGAGCTCTAATGGACTTCAAGGCTATTTAGTCTCAGTATGGATAATAAAACAGTAGCGCCACCAAGTGGTGATGAAAGGAGGGCTGAGCAGCTACAAAACCATGAAGGGAAAATGGTCTGCGAGTTACGGTAGGAGCAGTCCACCACCAAATGCCAGTACACGCCTCCAAAACTGACTTGGAGTATAAATTTTTTATTTTAATTTCAGATGCAAGTATATGAAACATGTTAGAGGATAAATATTTACAATAAAAGTTGCACACACAAAAGCAGGAAATGCAAACATTCAACAAAATTAATATGACAGAAGTACGGAGCGCTAGCAGTCTATCTGAAGGAACACTCAAAGAAGCGATGAATGATTGTCAACCAAAGAAAGAAAAAGTGAGGAAATTCAGTGAAAGTCCACACAAAACATGTACTTGAACTCATTCCAAATGAAACCAAGAGAAAATGTTAATCGTATACTCTGACTGAGTGTAATGTTGCATTGTCAGTGTGAGCTATGCTGGTGCGATGCTTGCTGAACAAATTAGCCTCACCGGAGCGTGAGGTGACATCACCGTTTTCAAGAGGACACCAGGAACTTACACTATAACATTTGATCATTTAAACATACTGTATTGTACATCCAAATGCCTTGGACCTTGTGACACGCTTGCCCCAAGTGTACGCTTACACGTCACCAGTTGAATAATATATACAAACTCCAATATCACCCAAACTATCAGCCTCAATAGTGAAATATGTGTAATCTTTGTTCAAGACTCCTTATATAAATGTACACCTTTAATACTAACTGCAAAGTGTGGTATGAACCATTACAATGAGCCCTGAGGAAATGTATGGATTTGAATGTTTCTATTCTGACTCTATCTCAAATAAAAGCAAAATCTATGCAGCAGAGGCATTTTTTTTCTAAGTATATATTAAACAAAAGCCACAATGATCAGAGGACTCCCCCCACCCACGACGAGTAAAGCTGAATCACAAGCCTACAGCCACTGAAGTCAGACCATACGGCTACCATCACACCACTTTACATCTCCAAATCACATGGCGTGCAAGCTTAGGATACACAACGCGGGGCAGGAGTGAGGCGATGGCACAACCGTGATGTGAACTGTCGGGTCGTTAGTTCTGAAAGTTACGCAGTAGTGTTGATTATGCATTTTTGCTGTTCAGTTTAATTTACTATTTTACACGAGCCGTTTGTGGCGGTTGCAATGAAAAATAGAAACAAAGCACATTTCACAGTAGTATATATTTTTTGTTTCCTTTTTGTCACTGTTTGTTAAATACATACATAGAACAAGACAAATGGCTTCTACAATGAGGAAAATCTTGCTGGTGCAGTCAGTCACAAAAAGAAAAAAAGCTGTTCCACCATTGATGAGTTAATTGTTCTACTGATCAAACGGATACATCAGCCAACAGTGACTTTCAAGCTACGTGAGGCCTTTATTACATTATGGAGGAGCAATGGGTCACAATCAAGAGTTCAATTCAAGATAGACCTCCACAGTTCCCTTCACCAGCAAATAATAAACCTTCAACACAGTTCGTTAACTCTGGCTTTTCTCATGTATAATAGAAGTTTATTACCATCCTGAAATCAGAAACTGCCTACCTATACCATTTACCCACACTCACCCATTCATAATCATTCAACTGCTTCTGTCACAAAAAAGAAAAAGAAAAAAAAGAAGCAGTCGTCCAACTCAAACAGTCGATAAAGCCGAGAAAACAAACACTATAAAGTATTACATACTTTAAAAAGATAAGCCTATAACTCTGCAGGCATTTGCAAATGAGTTTCAATGAATGATCCTTTTTCAGAGGTGCTTCTTCGTGAGGATGTTCTCATTACTGACAAGACTCCTCACTCTACTACAGGTTGTAGTTGGACCATCCCCGCTGGACTCTGTATACTACGCAAAGTTGGAGGGTCCGAGGTGGGTTACGGGATGGCCAAGGCTGTCCAGAGGAGCACTGGGATAAAACCTTAATGCTTACAATAACAGGCCAAGAGGCCAGGGACAGAGGAAAAAGGGCCAGAGCAAATGGTCCTGGAAATGCAAAGAGCTCCAGGGAACTTCATCCTTACTCATGAGGAGAGTGTGCGGTATCAAAAGTAGATCTGCTTGGCATGTGACGGATTCTGCTCCATGGGGCAGTACGGACATTTCAACCTGAGGACGAGACAGGGGAGGGTGAGGAGAGCAGAACAGGATGTTACAGTGGGTAGTTTGTTAGTTTAACGGACTATATTGGTTGTTTTAGCTGATTAACTATAAATCTTGTAAATCATTTTCTGGATTTATAGAAAGCCATTGATTTCCATTCATTTCACCAGAGTACTACAAGCTTAAATGTGCTCGCTTTTTTTTTTTTNNCAAAGTTGTGTTATTGCTGTGTGATAATTCAGTTGGCAGCTGGAACTATTTTGAAAAGTGCTCCTTCCTAGAAACTGCGAAAAAACATGTTTTAAGAAGTCGCCTGGAATGTTTGCTATCCGTCTCCTTGGTGTGATTTTTCAACAATTTAGCTCTTCAAAAAATTGGCAGCTGACTTAACAGTGCTTGCGTACTTTACATCTGGTTAATTACTTGATAATAATTCACCATGAATCAGCATGCACATATCAATGAATCGGGCTGTACTGCCTACTTACTTCCCAGCATTAGTCAGTTTGTTGAGGGCATCTCTGGAGATGACGTGGCCACAGATGAGCTTCATGGGAGGATTGCTCTCTGAGGTCTGCTGCCTGAGGATCGGGCAGGCGAACACAGAGTGGTACCAGCACTTCTTCCCGAGGTCAATTTCAATCTACAAGAGCAGACGTGATGTGAATCAGCTGAACGGTGAAAAAGAAGGAAAAGGAGTGATAGATGAGTGATAGAGGGACTTACAGGCAGCTCATCTTTGTGCGTCCAGACTCCGCTGCACTGTCTCTGCTCTATCACCTGCTTGATGTTCATCAGCACTGGCAAGGCCATACAGCCTGATGCAAAACTGCAGAGAACAGACACGGAAGCAATGAAATGGTAGTTTGTACTTCAGCTTGAACTGAAAAAATCGAATTAATTGTTTCAACTTTAGTCTCAACTTTGTTAAGATTTCAAAGGAAATCAGAGATGAGGTCGAGTGTACTGTGCATGGTTTTCTAACCTAACACTGAGTGGAGACTCTACAGAGAGGCCCAGTAAAGCGCAGGCATCTCTGGTGAAGATGTTACAGATCTCGGCCCACTGATTTGTCTCCAGCAGACTGCGGTACGGAGAGTTCTCGATGCCATGACGCAGGTACACCAGACTGCCCATCAGGATCTGAATATCTGCAGGGACAAAACAGGTGTGTAAACTTACATGAGTATTGTGAGGTAGGCCTCATAATCATCATGTATTTGCTTTAAGAACACTTTCATTCCTTCTTGGTTGCTATTATACAAATCCCAAATTGTTGTAGGGACTCTTCTTAAAAAAGTCAGAGCCTCAAATTCTTTCAAGTTTAAGAAAAGCGGTGAAACACAACTTTGTGTGTTTGTGTCAGGAATGTCACAATGATGCCACTGTGTATTGTGTACCTCTCTGGTGCTGAGAGGCGAAGGGCTGGAAATGCCTGGCATACTGCAGGGCCTCCATTTGGTTGCCGATTCCCCCACTGAGCAGGCTGATGAAGTACAAGCGGTGCAACTTGAATTCTAGACTGCTGTTCAGGTCCAACAGGCGCTGCCGATTCGTCACAGCCCACCTATGAAGGCACAGACATGAATAAGTACAGTCAACTATGTTGACACTTATAATGCAGCGATCAACACCATAGAGGGCATTTTTTTTATTATGTGTCATCATTATGTGGTCAAAAGTGATACCCTTGGCATTATCAAAGTAAACCTGACCTCAATAGTACTTCTTCTAGCATATTTGGGCATTATAGAAGTAGTAACTTATACTAATCGACCAGAAAGTTCAGCCAGATGGGAAAAGTAGCTTAATTTTTGCAACTATGAAACAACTTTTTCTTGTATGTTTTTTTTTTCATGCTGCGTTTTTATTAAAAAGGTTTTTTGTGCTTCTTGTAGTGCATTTTAACATCAAGCGGCTAAAATGATCTCCGTCTCTGCCAATGTGTGAAAACAGTCAAGTCATTTTATTCTCCTAACAAAGATGAAGACAGTCAAAAGAAAACATACTCTAGTGCCGGTCGGAGGTCCTGCATCCTCAGAGCTTCAAGGATTCTGTTCAGCTCCAGAAAAGGCTGCTTCATACTCATATCTATAACTACACCAGACTCCTAGAAAACAGACAAAGGCATTTTGAATTATTAGGAATTCTTCCATTAATTATCCTGACAAAAAGGCAAAAATATACCACTAAATTTGAAGCCCCATAATGTTGCTTCAATTCATTTGCATTAATACATTTCAGAAATGAATCATCTTAAAGCCCTTCAGGCAAAATTCACACAAACATATTAGATTGAAGGCTTCGCCATTACTTACCTGACAAAGATCCTCTGCTACACTGAGCATCCCTTGTCTGTACAGGTGCTCCACAATGGTCTCACTCAGGTATTTCTGTCTCTCTGGGGTGTCCCACACCGTCTCTGCCACCACAGCACTGATCTCTGCATCAAAATTCTGCAGAGAGGCATGTCAGAGGCTAAGTATATGTACGTCAAATGTTAAATATTAAAGGAGGTTGCTGCCTGTCCTTACCCTGTCAATGGCTTTGCCCACTTTTGACACACTGCCATGGATGTCCTTATGTCGGGAGGCTAGCATCTGCACTGTTTCTTTGATATTCTTACAACACTGTGCCATGGTCTGAGATAGGACTGATAAGTCTGTATCTTGTACTCCTGCACGAGAGAAAAAAGGAAAATTCTTCACCGTCTACAATAATATGTGCCTGATGAGTTATGATACAGCGCTGATGGGACAAAGAAGTTAAAACTACTGTAAAGATAAGATTTAATTTACTTCACTTGCAAATATTATATCTTCAGAGTTCAGTCGTCTTATGTGAATCAGCTTTTCTTACCAAAAGCAACTAGCTGTCCTCGTATCTCACAGACACTGCGCAGGAGCTCGTCTAGCCTCTCCTCAGACTGGTGGCCGTACATTACGAAGCGATGGAGCACTTTCTCCAGCTCCCGCTCAACACATGCACACTGTTCCATGGTTCAGACTGGAACACTCACACACACAACAAATACACCTAGATTCACCAGAAAAAAACAGAGCAAGAGAAAAACACACGTCAGAGCCAGTTAACTATTAATATAACCAGACCAATACTGGATTTTCTTTGTCAGAGAATGACGAAAAATATTGATAACAATTTCCTATGACTTCCCATTACTTGTTTTGTCCTACCAACAGCTAAAAAACCCAAACATATTCAGTTTACGATTACATAAAACACAGAAAAGCAGCAGATTCTCAGCTGGAACTACGTAATGTGAGGTAAATTTGTTTAAAAAAACATATACAATTTATCAATTTTTAAAATAGTTGGGAGAACAATTTCCGGTTTTTAAAGAATTGTGACCAAGAGATGTACCAGGTGGGACCCTTTAATGCTGAAAAATCAACTTGTTAGTACTATGTAATGGCACTAAGGCCGCAACTAACGATTATTTTCATTTTTGATTAATCTGTCGACCATTTTCTCGATTAATCGATTACTTGTTTGGTCCATAAAATGTCAGAAAACGGTGAAAAATGTTGATCACTGTTTCCCAAAGCACTAAGGTGACGTCCTCAAATGTCTTGTTTTGTCCACAACCCAAAGATATTAAGTTTGCTGTCATAGAGGACTAAAAAAAACCCAGAAAATATTCACTTTTGAGAAACCGAAATCAAAGAATGTGGACACTTTTTCTTAAAAACTGACTCAAAACGATTAATCGATTAATCGATTAATCGATTAATTGTTGCAGCTCTGAATGGCACCACTGTTTGTTTGTTTTTTGACTGTTTCAAGCATATCTATAGCATTTCCGAACAGCAATTTCTTGTTACCAATCAGACTTGCCGATAGTGATATTTTAAACCAGCTGATGTATTGATCTGGCTCAAATAATTTAGGTTTTGTTTTGTCTTTCAGTGAACTCTGTAGTTTGCATCTCTTTGTAGTTTGCGATGGATTCAACACAAATTAGGATTTGGACCTAGTAAAAAGATGTAGGACCCTCTTCCATTGTTTTAATGTCACAAACCAGTTGCCTGCAGCATTACACTAAACTGATATCATGTTGATAATCACATGATTGTCCCACAGCTGCCTCTTGAACGAGACAGTCCAAGCGCCGAGGTACAATATTTAAAAGACCTTTGACAGCTGGCAGACATTTATTGATTATCAAGATAAGAAGAAGCAAACCTACCCAGTACTGCCCTGATTTAAAGTTTGGCCCGGTGTAACACTGCTAACAACTAGCAAGGCCTTAACAACATTAAACGCAGGCACACAGCGTACTCTGCGGCCTGGTGTTTACTAACGTTTGTCGCCACTAGCGTCAAGTAATTTAATCATCAGGTAACAAAAGAAAATGTTGATCAGTGGTTTTGACTGATCAGCTGGTCTGCTTTCAGATACGAATACTTCCTTATTACAAGAACATTATATCGTTGATTAATCTAGCTTGGCTGTAACTCACCGCTTATAAGCTGAATACAGAAAATGTCCACCTAGCAGTTACCGTAACAGAGCTAACCAACATAAACGCAAGCTACATTTCTATTTTAATATTGAAATGACGGGTTTCGTATTTTCTACTACTCGCCAACAATGATAAATATGAAGTGCCACAAGCTGCTAACACTGTATTTTGATTCGATGCGGTAATTTACAAAATTAAGCTGTCGCACAGCTAACATAAACAAACGGTATCACAGCGGCTGCTAGCTACAAAAGCTCGCCACTGCTAGCAGCTACTTAGCTAGTTGATGTTAGCTAGCTGCTGACTGACAAGGCCCAAATCATTTCAGGAGACAATGACAACCCGCGTGTCTTCACTATTTTGTATTATTCCAACACTTAAAACACTTATCGCCGTTTAACTGAATTTCAAGATATGTTTAAATAAACACCACTCACCTATCCTGCTAATTAGTTAGCAAACATTAGCGTTAGCCACTTGCCTGTTATGGCAACACTTCACCAGCAGTCGTAATACGGAACTTCCTGTGTCGCATTCTGCGTCTACTGGACATTTCAAAATAAAAGTCGTGTTCTCTGCACCTGAATCAGATTTCACTCTTGAACACGGGGAAGCTCTCACAACTCATCCTTTAAAGGTCGGCGCAGTAAGGATACTGATGCATCACCTTGTAAACGACATTTTAATATTATAGCTGGTCAAGGTACAGCTAATTTTAACTGTATAACGTTAGAGTATGTGGAGTATATTGTTGGGTAGTTTCATCAGTGGCAATCAGAGATGGAGGAAGTATTCAGATCCTTTAAAAAATACTCTGTTACAAGTAAAAGTCCTGCATTGAGAATGTTACTGAAGTAAAAGTATGTAAGTATCATCAGTAAAAGTACTCATAGAGTGTGGAGAAATGGCCCGTGTGAGTGTTTATGTTATATTTAATGATATATACACTAAGATATAGTGTAACATTAGTATTATGCATGCATTAATGTTTAAGCAGCATTTTACCGTTGTAGTTGGTTGAGGTGGAGCTCATTTTTAACTTTTTTATATTGGGCTGCAACTAATGATTATTTTCATTATGGATTTATCTGCTGATTATATTCTTGATTAATTATTTACTGTTTGCTTTGTAAATGTAGGAAAATGGTGACAATTGTTCATCACAATTACCCAGAGCTAAAAGTGACATCTTTATGATGTCTTGTTTTGTTCGACCAATAGTACAAAATTCAGTTAACTGCAATTTAAGACAAGAAAAGGTTTCAAATCATCACATTTCAGAAAGCGAAACCATGAGGTGTTCGGCATTTTTGCAAAAAAATAAATCAGTCAATTCATCAGTTATCTGTTATTGCAAATTTTATATAATTTTTTTTTTTTTACAATGCATCATATTTTAAAAGTTCTTCTTATGTAATTTGCAAAGTAACTACAGCTGTTAACTACAGCTGTCAGATTAATGTAGTGGTGTAAATGTACAATATGTCCCTCTGAAATGTAGTGGAGTAGAAGTATAAAGTGGCATGAGATGGAATACCAAAGTAAAGTACAGATACCTCAAATTTGTACTTAAGTACAGTACTTGAGCAAATGTACTTCGTTACATTCCACCACTGGTGGCAATGCATCATATTTTTTAAGGCAATCATATGTTTTGTTTGAAAAGTTTTAATCTCCAGTGTAACTAGTAAGTACAGTAGTCAAATTTATGTAGTGGAGTAAAAAGAACAATGTTTCTTTCTGAAATGTAGTGGAGTAAAAGCATAACGTAACATAAAATAGAAATATTCAGGTTCCTCAAAATTGTCCATCACTGATAACTAAAAAATTAAAAGATAACTAAATTAGAAATGTGGCTTGTATAGAGCGTGGCCATGCAAAGTTAATCACATCCTAAAAGAAGAACTAGGTCAGCTAAAAAAAAAGCTAGATTTGAAATGTGATCTTATGTTTATATTCTTACTGTTTGTCATAAATACTAGCACTTGAATAACCCATCATGAGACTGGACCCTTGTTTAGCATCATATCCCACAGATAGAACACAAGCGGAAAAAGTATCCATAATGAATTAAAAAAAGTAAGTGATGTTTATTTATCTTCACACAGGGGTGTATGACTGGGGGGGACAAAGGGGACTTAGTATACAGGACCCTCATGTGAGGAGGGCCCACAAAGATACTACAATGAATAGCCATGAATGCGTGGAGGGGCCCATAGGGAATGCCAGAGGTCCAGAATTTTGTGCTACGCTCCTGTCTTCACACATGAGGAAGTGCTGTGCCAGACAGAAATTGACATTTGCTCAACATGTGGGGACCGAACATCAGCCTCCCTGCCAAGCCCCTTGATTTAGAAGATTATTATACATTTGTCCGCTATTAGATGCCCACGCAGTGTATTGTTTATGCATGGCTTATTGGTGTGTTGCATTGCTGATGGTGAGGGTGGGTGAGGTCTTTGGACTTGAAGAGGCTGGTATGACTAATCTATCAGTGATGTAGACTAAAGCTCCCCATTGCTGAAGTGCTCATCATTCTTTCCCTCTGAGTCCTCCTCCAGTCTACTGTGCTGCCATAACCACAGAGGTTCAGATTTATCAGCACTTCTGTATACTAGTTCACACTATCTCATCACACTAATATACATACATGCATGTTGTCCTCTCCAACCTTTTAAAACTTCATCGTTCTAAAACACCATGTTTTACACTTTCACTCTGCAAGTAATGTCTGTGTTTATTTATACGACATAATGAAATAGTGTATGTCAGTTTACGGTATCAGTTCTAATCATATCATCCATCCTCTCCTCAGTACCTGTCAAGAGTTCACAGGGGTGATGATTCATGTTTATCATGCCATTAGAGCCTCCAATGAAATATGAAATCATTTACAGGATATCTTTGAAAGGGGATCCGGAGTCTATAAACACTAGTCTATAAACAATAATGAGTTTATACAGAATTAATGGTGTTAAAAAAACATATATAGATGTTGTATAGCTGCATGAGTAAAACCTTATTGCACTACCTCCACCAAGGTCAAGGACTCGGTTCCAAATTTGTCTCGCCACACTAAAAATGTGTGCACTTATGGCAATGTATGACACTTCAGACAGAAAAGGGGGGCCAAATTACATATGTATGATGCCATACATACAATGGATTGTTGACTTTCCAGTGCTGAAAGCAATCTCACCACGACAGATATAATATACCCTCAGTCACAGCCTTATGAAACAGTCGGGGCTGCAATCAAAGATTTTCCATTGGCTTGCCCTGAATGACTTAATGACTGAGAATGAATGGTAATCTCATGAGGTATTAGGTTAGGGACAGAGGGCTTATCCAAACTCACTACCATCAGACATGCCCAGACAGCCACACTGTGGCTCAGAGGGTATGGCTATGTAGTAATGATAGTAAGTACAGTAAAATGACATGACCCCTTTTGTTTATACAGTTTTGATCAAAGGTTTGTCACATGTTGTCGTATGACAGGCAAGCTTAAACGTGAATTTAAAACTTAAATTTTTCATTTGCTGTTGTGGTCCTGGAACATAAAATATCCAGACATTAAAAGGAAAAATGGGACTGAAAACATGTGAGAGCACCATACCGATGTTATTCAAGTGTTGCTAGCTACCAGGCGGTGCACAGGAGCTCTGCATGTGAGCTGTCAGAGTCGGGTGGTCTGTGTTGACCTTTGACCTGTTGCACCCCAGCTACACCTTGGCATTTACACAAACAAGCACATATATGCACACAAGCATACATAAACTACACCCACAATGTTAAGTATAATCTCATATCTAGTGGTTAAGTGGACAATGTGTGGGCTGTACTTCGAGCTCTGTATTTCCCCTTTCTTTCCCCACCAGCGTGCCCAGGCAAACAGCTAAAGCTATGGCTATCTGGCCCTGATAGTATGGGTCTATATATAGAGGAGCCCTGTGACTGAGCTGGCTGTAAGTGTCAGATTCCAGGCGCACTCATCTGTCCTGGCCGGATCAGCACCTGCTGCTAACTATAAACCCACCCACCCCCAGCGATGCACCCTAGCCCAGCTCACACAGGAAAGCCAATGTCCTACCAGACCCCAGCCTGGAGAAGAAAAAAGATCCAGGTTAGACTCAGTAAGCATTTTCCCAGAGGCCAGCTCTGAAGGGGAGGGGCAGAAATAGAGATGGGAGCAGCATTAGAGGATGTAATGGGTCTGAGCGAGATGCCCCTCTTTGCTTTTTCTATTCAAGTCTGATACATTGCAGTGCCTTTTACATTCTGAAGTTGTCTAGCCAGTGTGGCACCGCCAGACTGAGCTGAACGGAGCTGCTCAGTCCTGGATTCAGCTGTGGATTTTGAGAGACAGTTCGCTGGATGAGGGGCAGATATTGCAACACAGAGGAACTCAATGCCCTTGGGAAAGCCTCATCATTGGCCAAAGGTACAGTACCAATCATTCTGTCTTTCTCTACTTGCACAGGGAGCAGGCGCTCTTTCTCCAGTCAGTCCTACACCAAGGCAATGTGGAAAGTTTAGATAAAGGGTATGTATTGGGCAGAGCTAATCAAAATATTGTCACTTTCCATATGTAAGATGAATAAATCTCAGTCTTTGTAATTCAAAATAAGTTGCACATCATATGTTATGTTTCGATGAAATCTTGTGAGCTTTTAAGCATGTGTAGAGATGCACAGAATTTCTGGTATCAACTAGATATTCTTAGTGAACTTAAAGTGAATTTTTGTGTATTCTCTTGTATAAATTTCAAGCTGCTTGCTACTGCTTTTTAAGGCATAGTGACAGAGTTATATTTATGTTTTGAACAGCTTTTGGAGGTTTACAATATCTCTGTGTACTGTAGGTATTCTCAGAACATTTGAGGGTTAAAAGCTAAATTTGCTTTTGGCAAGCTAACAAAACAGTAACTATGCTTTAGCCTCTATATTTGCTATTAATACGCTTTGCCTTTCAATGATATTCATCAGTGTTACTGGAGGTATAAATGAATGAGCTACACACTCTCCAGGTGACCATATCTTATGTCCAGTCCAGGAACAGAGCCCAGAGCAGACTAGAGGAGCAGACTGGACTGGCCACAGTGAGAATTTGGAGCTTGTGGACGAGCGATGGACAGCTGGACTCTCCAGGGGGACAGCTACTCCTTCCTGCGCAGTGCGCCCCGCAACTTTTCCCTGTGCCATCGTGACGGCACCCCCAACCACGTTGAAATCTTCGACATCATCAACGTCCCTAGTCAGCGCAGTGCCATTTCCGAGACTACCTGCTTGTGTGACATTTTTGGGGACGACTGCGAGTCGCCCTCCCTCTCAAGCAGCCCTGCTGTAGGGGCTTTTGTCCCTTCCCACAGGGAGGTGGACGGGACAGCTGCTGCATCACCCCTGGTGGATGATCTGAACGACTCTTCGGGCTCTTACCACTCTGCACAGGGCTCCATTGAAGGAGAGGAGGGCTTTGAAGATTCAAGAGAAAGGCTTTACAGCCCCCTGTTGCAGAGCGATTCTTCAGAGAGGAGGCAGCCAGAGGGTGAGGGACAGAGCTCAGGGCATCCAGAAGTTTCTGAGGACAGTAGCCCAAATTTAGAACAAAAAAGCAAATCATCAATACCTCAGCTTAATACAGCTAGCCCATCATCTGAAGTCCTCAACACTGGTGAGAGGACCTACTCTCCTGGACATAACAGCTCCTGTGCCCTCAGTCCAGAGGGAAGAGCATCATCCTTGTCTTCTTCCTCAGTTGAAAAAAGATGTTCACCATCATCACCTAATCCTAGACAAGCTAAATCAGAATCTGAACCAAGGAGAATCACTCCTACTCTCAAAGCTAGACACAACAGCCCATATCCGTCTTTAACTCCAAGTCCCTCCCCTGAGCCTAGGAACTGTGTCAGCTCATCTTCCTCTGAATCAGTGAACACCCAATTGTTACCTGAGTTCAGGGTAGCACAAATCTCACCGGAGCCAAGGAGCAGCTGTTATAATCAACACAGCAGTCCCTCACCTGAGCCCACATCCAAAGATTTTTCTCTAGATTTCACGGAATCAGCACTTGAATCTAGAGCCATCCTTTCATCTCCTTTACCTTCATCCAGTAGCACAGAGTTATCATCCCAGTCAAGAGAAACACTGGTGTCTCCTGAGCTGAAGAATAGGCCATACTCTCCTGATACTCAAGCATCATCTCCTTTTCCTGAGTTAAGAAGGAGGGTCTCTGTCCATGATCTCTTCAGCAGAGGCTCCACACCTGATATTGAAGATTCTCCCCACACCCCTGAGCTGATTTCAGATATTTCCACTGCAGGAAGAGACACCACAACTACCCCTGAGAGCCAAGATACAAGGTCATCAGAACCTGTCAGTACTGTGTCTACACCTGCCCCACGATACACACCTCCCTCACCTGTCATTTCAATAGCAACATCTCCTGAGCTTGTGCAGAGTAGTGTCTCACCTGAATTAAGACACACAGCTCCCTCACCTGGCCTGCTCAGTGCTGCTTCTCCGGCTACGACTGGGACAAGAACTCCCTCTCCTAGCCCCTCGCATAAAATAAGACACATCTCAACACCTTCCGAAATCAGGACCCAGGGGTCTTCACCTGTGGTAAGTTATAGTTTATCTCCATCACCTGAAGTTACGAGCAACTGCTCTCCCATAGAGCACAGACATACTGCCCCTTCACCTGAAATCAGGATTACAGCATCTTCACCTGAGGTCAGCAGGAGAGAGCGGTCCTCTGAAGTGGAGACAACATCAGCCTCTCCTCTCCTAGAGCCTCACTTTGACTCTGCCTCATCAAGAAGCCTCACTTCATCCCCTCATATTACAGGGATTTCATACTCTGTCATTCAGCCTGAGGACAGGAACACTCCCCCATTTCCTGAGCTCTCTCGTGTCTCCACACCTGACCCTGATAGGACACTTGTGTCCCCTGAAGCAAGGAGCCCTACCCCAAGCAGAGACAGTATACAGAGCAATACAGCAGAGTCCACTGGTACATCACGAGATTCGCCTCACATATCCAGCTTCACAAGCTCTGTCCTGCAGCCTGAAATAACTCTGTCACATCAACCCAGGTACCAAACACCTTCACCTCAGCCAAAGCATCACACTCCCTCACCTGAGCCAAGATATCAAACCCCTTCATCTGACAGGTATCAAAGTCCCTCACCTCAGCACAGAAGTAAAGATCCATCACCTGTTGCCCCATCTCCTGAGCAGCGGTATCATCAGCATTCACCAGCAAACCTCTCCACAGAGTACAATCCTCAATATACACAGCCCACTCCTCCTCTAAGAAATACAGCTGAGGTTGAAGGGGGTTCCTCTTCAGTTGATATTACAGAAACACAGTACCCCACACATTTGACAAAAGAGAGTGCGTCACCCTCATTTGAATTAGACAAGAGAGACAAACCAATTGTAGCTGAAATCAAAAGCAGATCACCAGTGGGGGCAGTTCATTCCCCTGTATCTACTTCACCTTTCTTAGCTGAGGAAAAGGTAGACAGTTTACTCAAACAACAACGCACAGAGAGAGAAGCAACACCAAAGGAAGCAAACCGTCAGGATAACTCAAGTTTTGCCTCCTTCTCTGAGGAAAAGCAAGCCATTGGTCCCACCTTTTTTCAGAAAGAAGACACATATATTAGTCCCCCCATCGAAACCAAGTCTCTGTCCCCTAATCTTTTAGTGTCTAAGGACAGGAGTCTAAACATCCCACTTGTCCATAGGCCTACATCCAACTCACCTCTGCAGAAACTGGACAACCCACAGCCTCAAATCACTACTTATTCCCTAACTTCTGAAAGCATCAGCTCATTAAAATCAGTTTATACTCCTGGGCAAGTGAGAAGACAGCTGTCAACCAAACTTAGACGTGAAAACAGAGAGAGGATCACAGAGGATATGGCCCACCATGTACGCAGAAGGCGGACTCCCTCTCCGCCACTCACCAGGTTTACACCTGTCCACATCATAGCTCCTGAGAAACCACACAGACAGTGGCAGAACAGAAGCCATAGCCCCTCTCAGGTTGTAGCATCCTCACCGAGTGGTAATTTAAAGAAAGCGGTGACAAACAGGGAAAGCCCCAATGTTGCCTCTGTTGACAATAATAGCCAGGTCCACTGGGTCAGGCTAGGAACGCAATTGGAGATGGAGAGGGAAATGCAGCTGCAGGAGGATAGAGAGGTAGGTAGGGAGAGGCAAAGGGATAGGGCGATGGAGAGAGAGAGAAAGAGGGAGGAGCGGGTTCCTGAAAAGGGGAAGGGGTGGCAAGGGGACGCCAGTTACAGAGGGGAACAGGTTGAGCTGTCATTCAATGCCAGGAATAGAAAAGGGCCTGCTAGTCGCAGTACAGCTCCCACAAGCAGAGAGACCCGTCAGGGACTGCCAACAGTGCATTCCTACTCAGAGAGCTTGCTTGCCACCAGACAGCTACAGCAACAACAGAGTCTGCTTAGACTTGCTTCCCAACAGGAAAACAGGGGTGGTGGTCCTAGCAGACGGCTTCAACCTCCCACACCCCTGAACAAGAGCTGCACTCCTGGACGTGTGGCTGCGAACAGGCCCTGCCGGAGTTCCAGCTCCAGCATGGGAAGTGAGCTTGATGAGGCAGACAATGAGGTGAAGTGGTTTACAGACTTGGCTTTCAGCAGCCTGTCAAGCCCTGAGGTAGATTACCTTGACATGTACAACTCCAGCCACCGTTCATCTACCAACATTTCTCAACCATCTACCCAGGAGAGCCCAGCTGGGGTCAATGCTGCCTGGCTGGCCTATGCTGACTTCAAGGGCTCTGCTCCAAAGCTGGACAATGATGAACTCTCCTTCCAGCAACCTTCTGCATACTACACAGATGGCCTAGATCCATCAAGGCGCTATGAGATGGGCAGCTTTGAGTGCGTGGATGTGGCCGTGGAAAGGGAGGACACCAGGAGGGTGAGAAGAGGAGTGCCAAAGAGACAGATCCAGCTAAAGAGGAAGAATAATGCTGAAGGGAAGCAGGATGAGAGTAGTGAAAATAGTAGTCCTGGGGTACCAGTGATGGTGGAAAGCCCCTCTCTAGAGAGTCACTCCAGAGAGACGTTTGTTAGACAACACAGTACACCAGCAGCAATGCAAGAATGCTACCCTTCTGAGCGCAGCCCTGAGCCCAACCAACAACATGAAAGAAAATCTAAACTCCAGAAATCTGCTTCTCTGGATGAAACATGCACTAAAACCAAGATGGCCACTTGTCTCATCAAGAGTGTGTTATCCAAGAAGATGCAAAGTGTTGATAAACAATCTGATGAGCAAGCAGGGGAAGAAGTGAGTCCCACTTTTGAGGAAAACAGCCCACCAACAGAGAGTGCAGTGGTTCCACTTAAAGAGTCCCCTAAACCTGATGCACATAATCTGAGTTCCAGTTGGCAATCAGATTATAGTCTTTCATCTGAGGGTCTTCCTGTGAGAGGAGAACCAAGCACAAAGGATGAAGCCAAACCACCAAAAAGCTTTGGACTAAGATCCAGTAACAGACCAAGTTCATCCAGCAGCAGCAGAAGTGTTACCTTTTCACAGACTGAGAGTGAAGAGGCTGATTCTCAGAGCAGGAATGCAACCTCACTAAGATCTGAAATGAGATCGGAATTGAAAGTGCCGTTTGATAGTAAACAGTTAAGAACTGGAGTACGAGCAGATGACAGTAAAACGTGGGACGAAAGGGAGGTTGGTGACTCAGCAAATGCCACTGCCGGGAACACAGGAGCTCCTTCTGCCACTGGAGCCAGCAACACGCAGGCCAGGGCGACAAATAGAGACCAGGAATGTGAAAACACAGAGGACCATAAACAACTGCAACAGGCTGAGAAGAGCGCCTACACATCAAAAACACAGGAGATTACACTCAAAGCCGTGGAGAAAAAGAAAGCCTCCCTAAATGTCTGTCTCACGCCTGAGGCAGAAAACAAACCTGAGGCTTCTTCACCAGATATGTCTTTCAGAGAAAAGGAGGAAAAAGTAGAGACCAGTGTCGATGAGAAAACAGAGCAAGAAGAAGGAAATGGGAATAGTCAAATTAAGGTACCCATTCACAAAGTTAGAGATGTAAGGCGGCTTGTTAAAAATACATATAATCTGTCCTTCAAGGCAACTAGTGCTGTAATGCCGTCAAATGTGAATGAAGAAAGGATGGAACATTTTAGTGAGGAAAAGGGGGAAGACATGAAAGAGGAACGGAGGGAAGAGGTCATAGCAGAGGAGGAGAGGGAGGTAATGCAAGAGATAAGGAGGGAGGAGAGGAAGGAAGAAAGGGAAGACGTGTTCAGGGTGGAGAGGAAAGAGGAACAGAGAGACGAGGTAAAAGACTCAAAGCTGCTAACCTTATCTCCACCTCTTCAGGGCAAAGGAAATCCTCTGTGTCGTCCACAGCCAATGCAAATAGAATATAAGGCTGTTTGCTGGAAAGAACATAAAAACAAAATGTCATGTAGCAAGAAAGACTCAGAGAACCCAGGTGACAAACCCCAGGCTTCTCCAAAGCTTGTCACCGAGTCCTCGAATGCAAACATGCAGAATTACACAATAGGAGACACAGTAATCGCCAAGCCATGTCAACATGATCCAAACATAGCAGCAGAGACACAAGAGAGTGTGACAGAAATGCATAAAGTGCCAGACAATGAGGACAAACCTGTGGTGATTAGAGCAGACAGAAAACCTCCCATGCTCGGAAGCCTCCCCAAACTGCCCAGTAAGGAAAGAGAGGTGTCCACTGCTGTAGTGTTAATAAGAGATGGATCCAGCAAGACCAAGACTTCTGCATCTCCAACCCAGGAAGAGATTCCCGCCCCCGCTGCTTCACCTTCACCTGGGCCCACCACCCCTGGTAGTACCCCTGGTAGCAGTGGCCACTCAGTTTCCATGTTATTAAAGGAGAAAGGCTATCAAGCTGACATTGGAGCAATGGTGGGTGACAACCAGAATGCACCTGTAGGTAAAGGGGTTCCCTGTAAGCATGTGAACTGCCTAGAGATCCCCCTTCAGACCATCACTCCTTCAGAAGGAGGACGGATCGAGTCTGATAGAGAGAGGACATTCTCCTCCTCATCCACCATGTCTGGCCCCTCAGCAGTGTCTGACAACACAGATACCTTTACAAAGACCAGAGAAGATGAAGGAGTTAGCATTAAGCCTACAGTTAAAGACACAATAAAGGAAAAAAATGCTTCTCCGCTAAGGAATACGCAGGAGCAAACTCCACCTCCCACCAAACAGAAGGAGCCAGGAGATTTTGAAGCAGTGAAAAGGCTAGATCCAACTTTCCCCCCAAGGTCTCCTGCGATAAGAAGATTCAGACCACAGCCAATTGAGGTTAAGTCACTGTCTAAAGAAACACAGAAACAAGAGATGCCCACGAACTCTACAGGAAACAGTAGGCCGCAAACCATTGAAGTTAAATCTATAGCTAAAAATTCTCAAAAGCCAGCTGTGCCGCCAAAACCAAGCTGCAAATTTAAGCCTGCAGATTTAGGAGCAATGCCAAGCGAAGCACAGAGACCACCAGCAACAACATCGACTGTAAAACCACAAGGCGAGGAGAGACCTCAAACAATTGTAGTGTCCTCGCCGACAATCTATAGAAAAATCTCCAGTGAGTCCACATCAACATCAAACTATACAAGAAAACTAGCTGTGTCTGCGATATCCAGCCTCAAACCTCCACCTTCCAAAACAACAGCAACCACCATCTCTAATCTCTCAAACCAGTCAACCGCACCATCAGAGACAGAGGCATCTAATGACAGAGGTCAGCAGCAAATGCCAGGGGCCTCGCCTCAGAGCTCTAGTTATATGCAAAGACCCACAACCTTAGCTACAGCTCCAACATCAGCCACTGGCCCAGGTTTAACCTCAGCTCCAGGTCCAGTTTCTGACCCAAAAGCAAACCAAGTGCCTACACTCGCCTCAGCTGGAATTAACCAGCATAGCCAGCCAGCTGTTATGGATCCAGACAGCCAACCACAGTATCCCAGGACGGCATACCTTCATGAACAAGCTATGCCGGTAACTTCAAACAATACAAAACCACCCGTGACTGTTTCCACAACACAAGTGCCAGGATACACACACCAGCCATGCTACAGATCACTCTCCAGTGAGCGCTCCCAAAGAACAGATGACCTGCGTTTTTATGCCTCAGATGACCCTCCAAGCTATGATGAAAGAGAGAGCTTCAGTCCCCTCATGCTCCAAGATCTGACCCCCAGGAGGTCAAATCGCTTTCAACCCTCCTCCCGCCCTCCTCCCTGCTCCTGCACAGCTGGCTGCCCTTCCCACCCTGGTCTCACCCCTCCTCACCATCACCGCAGCCCCCATAACCTCACCCCTCCTGCCCCTCCGCACTCTCCAGGACAGGCACTACCTTACCCAGTGGCTCAGCCCCCTCTCCGTACCCACCAGTGCAGACCTGACCCTCAGCCGATGAGCTACCAGCCCAGCTCTCCCAAATCAAGTCCTCTTGGTCTAAGCCAGCCACCGGCCATGTACCAGCCTCTTCACCAGCCTCCTCCCTGCCCGCCCCACCCCTCACTCATGCAAGCCTGCCCTGCTGACCGCCCATTGCAGCCACCCCAGCATATTGACCCTCGACGACCCCCTGTCCATAGATCCCCCCAGCAGCAGCCACCAGGCATGCCTGGGGCTCCTTACAGCGATCCTGGCCACAGCCACTCTCCTGGCCTCCCTCCTATGGATCCACAGTACCTGTGTGGCCCTCAAACCCTGGGGCCTTCCTATGGCTCTGAGTATGGGGGTGACAGCTCTAGTTTGTATTCAGAGACTAGCTATGGACAGACACCTCGCAGAGTGCTCCTGGATCCTGAGACAGGGAAGTATTTTTATATTGAGGTGCCTGTACAGCCACTGAGGAAAATGTTGTTTGACCCAGAGACTGGCCAATATGTAGAAGTGCTCATCCCACAGCAAGCAATGTCACATTCAGGCCTGTATCCTCCTTCAGCAGCCCCCTACCCATCTCTCCACAACCCCAACATGTACGCCCCTGCTCCGCAGTACATGCCCTATGCAGCTCCTCCTCCTCCAGCCCACCCTCAGGCTCAGCCCCAGCCACCCCGATATCCTGAGACCTCTGCCGCAGCAACAATGCACCCAAGCGGGCCTGGGGTCAGCTACAGGAATCCCTCTGGTCAGGGGTCCAAGCCAGAGCCCCAGAACCATCCACAACTGGACCAGAGCTACCTGGAGAGTATGTATTATGTCCCTACAGGGATGAATGCGAGCCCCAATCCCACCCCACCAGACTATTACCACAAACATCCCCCCAACCTACCCCCAACAGGGGGGAAAAGGTCCTGAAATAGAGGATAGAGGCCGCCTTCCTGGAGCCTGTTGGGTTTTAAATACACAGTGTATAAAGGGGGTGTGTAATGTTAGCCTGTAATGTTATTTGAGTTTTCACATTGCAACTGAAGACAGCAATTCTTTGGTTGTTGTTTATTTGCTGCTGCTTGTTCTGTGCTATGCTGCTTTAATAGAACAAGTTTTATGATTCTTGAGTTGATAGTTTTGAAAACACAAGAGAGGAAGCCTTTTTTATGAGGTGTTCTTATCACTATTACCTAAATCTAAAATGATGTATTACATTTTTTTTGTCATTTTTGATACAGGGTAAGAACATCATACTGTAAGTTCACCAGTAATGCACAGGCACTATAAATCAATAGGTTTACTAATTCACTGATGTGTGTACTTTAACAACAAATATCTCCAAAAAACTTGAAAATACTGTTTTAAAAGAACCTCATTTTTATTTTAATATTGTGTTTCTCTAATAATGGATGCGTGAGTTTGTGCACATGGTGTCTGCAATAACAATGCCAATAAAATATGTCACATATGAGTCCCTCTTTTTCCATACCTTCATCTATTTTTCTAAAGACTCTTTCTATAGTTCCCAGCAATTATTTCCCAGACAGATCTTGTAAATCAGGTGTAAAAATACTGGAACTTTACAATCATGTAGCTTTCAAGCTAATAGTCTTGCAAGACCTTCATATGAAATGTTATCATAATCAGTGACTTCTTTAGAAATTGCATTGTTGTCTGATAATCAAAGCAATCTCTAATGCATTGTTTTGAGAAAAAGATTGTAATGCATCATCAAATATTATAAAGTCAGTGGTTTCTATAATCACATGTTAAACCAAGCAGTGAGGGATCTGGCCAGAATGGACAATACAATTAGGGAGTGGGTATAAAGACTTAATTTTAAGTGACTCCTTATAGGCAAGTGTCACATGGGGCATGTTCACAGACACTGTCCCCAGTCCTCATCTTGGTGTTGGCACACTACATCAATGCACCACATTTATACACATAGAAAAGGGCTACAATGCGGGGTATATTAAACAAAATAGTATCTTTAACAATTCATTAAACATTCTGACTTCCAGTTACAACAAAAGACACAAAGACTTTGGTGATAAAGTGTGTAAGAGGAAGTCATTGCTGGATATTTCAACAATAATGTATCAAATCTGCTGTTGCTGTTGCTTTGAAACCAGCACTTTATTTAGCTGCAGCCCTCAGCTCTTTCTCTCTTTGCCTTTAGAGGGCACTGTCACTATTAACAGTGTGCAACAGCAAAAATGAACCTTATTTTATAATACTAATTTATCAACCAGTGGTTTTGGTATTGATTTGGAGCCACTAGGTCACATGACATGGCAGTTATTGAAAAAAGTTATTAACTCACCATGACTTTTGTAAGACAGAGATTAGTATTCAGTATGAATAGGTGTCCCCTATGGACTACTAATTTGTAGCAGCAGATTGTACTACTGTGACCACTGGAGGGTGCCACAGACCACTAGAGCAGCACAGGAAGTCCCATCCTGAAGGTACGTCTAGATCTGCTAACCTTTCGTGAGAAGACCTAGTCACAGTAAAACAGCTTAATGATTTCCTAATCAAAACCTGACCCTGTTAACTGAAACCAGAGCCTAATTTGTTAGTTCAGAGGGACAAAATTGCTCTCCCCTTTCTTTGATGTGGATGGCAGTAAAACTAATGAGGGGTCTGACCAGTAGCTGCTTTAGTATGTATGTGTTGCTGTGTGTGATGCAACTCAAAGCCCCACATGAAAAACAAGAGTGTGTTCATTCACATCTGGAGGGGATGTAACACTGACAGCACCTGGCAAAATGTGTAGACTACACATCTGTATGTGGTTCATTTTCAGCACTGGAAATCTACTTCACCAGCACTCTTAAAACAAGCCCCTACACCCACAACTCTTTATCATTAGGAATGCCCACTGAATCAGAAGAGAGATGCCTTGATGTCTTACTGATTAGACAGAGACTGGCTTTATCCCTACAACACCCAAAGTGTTACGGAGGAGGACACTGAACCTGTCATAAAGGCAAGTCATAAAAGTGAGAGGAAAGGTGGCCGCCAAGTTTATCAGTTAAAAAGTAATCATTGCACAGCAACAGCATGTAACAAACAAAACCAAACAAAAGACTAGCGATAGCATACAGGTTCAAAAATAATGTCAAATACAAAATGAATGTTTATTAATAGTTCACAGAAAATAAACTTGGACCCAATCCGTCTCCCTGCAACTCCCTCCTCTGAAATAGTCAATGGAATGTTTAGCTATAAGTTTATTGCCATGATCCTGTATTGTCACAACCTGGATAACGATTACAGACACACCTTAGGAACATACACTAATCTGGCACGCCTAATACAAAATCATTTCCAGACAAACACACACACTTCCACACACACACACCTTGGGTCCGTTCCATGAAGCAGCTATACTGAGTTATCTAACATTTCTGAGTCAAACCCAGAGCCCACTCAAATCTGATGTAAAAAAAGACCTGTTCTCCAACATTGTTTAGATAATCCAGCAAACCTGCTTCTTGAAACAGATCCCAGCACAGTGTTGCTTTATTGTTCAGTATGCCAAATGTTGCTCAAATTCAAAACCATGTAAGACCACAGTCAAAGAGCCAGAGTCTGAAGACAGTCTCCTGGGACCCTTAGAATGCTAATGACAGCATCGCTAAGTGTTTTTGCTTTAAATGAGCAAAATATTACATTACTATGTAGCCTGCTTCTTCCTAATAATCATTTAACATTAATCAGCATTTTCCAGACACATCCTCACCATCGTGTGTGACTGTGTTGAATTCCAGTCGTACATACACACAAAACAGACACCATGACATCATTAGGAGGGCTCTGGGCTCTTTCCAGTGCGTCTGTTATTGTTATGGTTCTGTGACCACTTTTTTACCCCACAACGTGAGGACGCACACACACAGTGAACACACACACACACACACACACAGTAGGAGTCCCATCATCCATGCCGCACCCAGGAGTGAGTGGGTGAGTTTGACTCCGAAGCCACGTTTGATGTGGACCCACTGGGGGGCTGATTGGTCAACGGAAAAGTCCTCTCTACATTGTCTTTCTGGTATCAGGAATGTAGAAAAGAGTGGGTGGCATGGGCCCGGCAGCTAGATAACAGGCAGAGTTTTAAGTGATGATAAGTAAGTTGTTTGGAATAAAATGCGCAATGTGCTTCCTGACATTTTCCAGTGATTGCCTTCTGCTTGTGTGGCCAGAGATTAGATGTCGATAGTTTATAAAAGTGAAATTCGAACTAATGACGACTGTATCGCAGACTCAGGAACTCTTTGTGTGTCAGTCAGTCTGTCCATGACTGTCTCTGTGTGTGATGTATCGATCAAAGGGAGGAAACCAGATCATGAGGTGGATGTCTGGCCCCTGTCAGACTTTGATATTAGTAACCTCTGTCTGGCTGGAAACTTTTATTGTGAACATTGTGTCCTGAGAGAGGTCAATCTTAGCTGAGAAAGGCCGCCAACAGTAGTAAGTCCACATTTTAAGAACCACCTGATTTGAAACACCTGTCCTGTATACTCTTCTTGGTTTATAACCTGTCAAAATGAAGCAGTGTCTACTTGTGTCAAAGGTTGTCTGCAGCTCCACCTCAGAGCAATTTTCTCCTGTCAGATGATTTCATTTGAATAATTTTAAGCGACCAAAAAAGGTAAAAATATCCAGTATTTCACAAGAAAAACACAAAATTAAAGAAAAGTCAGAAACAATTATATGATCTAAATTATGTGGTCTTCTTTCCTAACCCATTAAGCACCTTGCAACCCTTCAGGTTTATCTTGTGACCCACTGGAGGGGTCCAGACCCCCAGGTTTAGAACCATTGCTATATACTATACTGTATACCTCGTATGCAACCAAATGATAACTAAGATTTGCCAAAATGTTCATCCGGAACATTTTAAGTAAAAAAGATTGCATCAGAGTTATGAGTGCACGCCTTTCCTCTCCTGATTTGACCAGTAACACCAGTTTCCTTTCAGTTCTATATTGGGAACCTTTATTGCCCGATACTGCCATGTGTCACCCTTTGGCTTTATTGATTATGACAGGCCATAAAAAGGGCAGAAGACACTTTGAGAAATGGCGCTTAACAAAAGAGAGCAAACAAAACTCACTCCTGCTTATCCTGCACGCTCAGGTTGATGCCCATAAAAGGCTTTCTTCCAGTAGGAAGTGGGCGGGGCCAAGGGCGGCGTGCGTGAGCGTGTGGCGTGTGCTGATTGTGACAGCCAGTGAGTGAAGCAAGAAGAGCGGAGATAAGAGAAAGGAGGGCTATGTGATAGGCCAGTGAACACCTGAAACCATGCCTTCCGGCAATCACCTTGTTGCCTAGCAACCACAGAGCATAATAATGACTCTGTGTTGCAAGTCCCCCGCTTGCGTGTGCGTCCCTGTGTCACACAGACCTCCCTCTCTCCACCAGGTGGTGTGCCTACCTGTCTGACTGCAGATTTCACGTCATCTCCTGTGATTGCTTCAGCCCAAACTCCTGTAATAATATTTATCAGCCAGAAATGATAAAGCTTTACATGACTTACCTGTACAGTTACTACAACACTTGTTTCAAATTACTGATTTTGGCCACGTGCTGAATCACACAGAGAGGCTCCACACTGGGATTACTGTTGTATGAGCTACAACAGCTACATTATAATGGACTAAAAAAAAGGGGGCTCTGAGAGGAGTTGTTTTCATTTATAGTGGAAATCATTAGTCTAGACTAGTCTAGTCCCTTTAGCGTCCCAGGACCCCTCATGTCTAGGGAGGAAACTGTTATGAGTCTATCCTCATCTCCAAGACTGGGGCACGCTCAAACACATACACACACCATACACATAAACACACTTGCATTATCCAGTGTTGAGGATGAGGTAGCCAAAAAATGATGTCATGGCCTGATCACTTTACCCGTCCTCCTCCTCCTCCTCCTCCTCCTCCTCTTCCTCCCAGGACCTGGATGGCAGATCGATGAGGAATGGAAGGAATGAGAAGAGAGAGAGAGACTGAGTGCATGTGTGTGGCTGGTGAGAGAGAGAGAGAGATGAGTTATTGACAGGAAGAAGCCCTTTGCTGCCTCCATCCTGAATCACTCAGAGTTGATGACATGTCTGAATTCTTATTGATACCATGCCATGTCAGCTATTCACTACACCGCTCCTTAAAGCTCTACATATTGAGTTGGACAGCAAGTTAGACCACATGGGCTGCAGCCAACTGCAGAGAGGTCTGGCAGATATTAACGTGAGGGAATCTCCTGGGAATCAGCCTTTGGTCTCGTTCAGTGGTCAGGTCCGTCATGAGGCGGCGTGCATGGGTCACTGGATTCCTCGAGCATGAGGTAAAAGTAATGAGTCATACCAGGGTGGCCCTGGCCTCACAGACCGTAGACATCAGACATTTAATGATACAACTATTAGACTTTAGAGCAGGAACCAATGACAGTAACGCATCAGTCTCCCAGTTTTCTGAGGAAACAGTAATATTTATGTTTCAATTCTCTCATCTTAGATTCTCCTTCACTGGCTTTAGCATCAAGTCAAGTGTGTGGAATCTCAAACATGGTCAGGACAATCCATGGTATGCTTCAGAGGACTTAAGATCCTGCAGCAGGTCAACACCAGGGCGGTGCCAAACTGACAGAGGGATGGGTGCAAGCAGCAAGGATAGAAAGTGACGAATTACCAGACAAGGAAACGCAGAGAGGCGGACGTCACGCTTGTAATTTGTACCGATCATCAAGTTTAATATTCATTGAATAAGTGGGTCAAAGTTGACAGGTAGCAGTACTTCATGAATCCCATTTTGTGAAATATCTCAGTATATATAAGAAGGGCAAACACAACCAGCACATATATGTGAAGAATAAAACAATTTCTGAACTTTGAATTTTAGACAAAAACTCTCCTATTGTAGAGGACACTCAGTTAAAGATACACTCAGTCGTCAAGTCTGCTTTGTTTATGATCACACTGAAAGTGTTGTCATGCTCCTTTCATTGGTTTCCTTCCCAGCAAATGATGATGTAACTGAGAACTGTAACACCAGCATGAACTAATCAAAATCCCCTCGTCGCAGACATAAAAAGAATCAGATTTTAAAAACTTGCACTGATTGATTTTTGGCCACTTGGGGGCAGGATCCAAGCTGTAAACATAACACTGATATATCACATTTTAAATTGATTTTGCAACCTTGTTAGCAAACAGTTGCAGTTCCAATTGACCAACATTCCTCTTTTAACTCTTTTAACTTTTTGTCTCCACCAACTCCTGAGAAAAATGTCTTTTAAGCTGCTAAATGTTTCACTTTGTTCACCAGCTAAACGCTAACTTTGTCTGTCTGCCAGAGACTGAACCAAAACAATGAGCTGAAAGACACTAAAACGCTCCATACAGCTGCAGAGTTGGGTGATAATTCTCTGTGGGTGCATCCCTTCAAGCAAACCCTTTCACATACACATAGTCATTTGATCCATTGTTAATATAAATATATTGATTACAGCAGCTTTAAGGAAGTAGACAACAGATTTTCAAAATATTTTTAAATTTGTGATGAGTTCATCCAATATTTCAGTAAGTTACATGGATTTGTTTTTCTTAAATATCATTGAAATAAATTCTATTTGTGTTAATATGTGTGATGCCATTATCGTACACCACATCAGTCACTGCTCATCCTGACATGATTCTCTACATTCCCATTTTAAGTGACTACTGCACATAAATTGCAGGAGTGATCCCTTTAGATTGGATCTAATAGCCGGTCTGATCCCGCTAATCAGAGTAACCGGCGACAAGACGAGACAAGCAGGAAGAGTGGCAAACAAACAATATGTGCAGGAAACTCAGCTTAATAGTTTTGTTGACTGGATAATTTGTCATACAGGTCTTTGCCCCTGGATTGTTTGTGGTAAGTATCAGATACTGTAGGTGTTATGTGCGATTTTCAAAGTGTGTTTTTTCCATCCCTGCAGTGATGTTTTTTCAGGCAGCATGCGCCATATTAGCAGCATCAAGGAAATCAAAAACACAATTAATGTGTTTGTGTGTTAATGTTTTTATTCTCAAGAAGTCACATATAATCTCCCATTTGAGATTAACAGTGAATTTCCCCAGAAAACATAAAATATACTCATATCAGGGTTTGAAGTCAGCCTCGTGTAAAGTTTGTTATTGTGATGATGGGTGGAGGTACAGTTTGATAACAGATTAATGAGCTCTCTGACATACCTTCCTTTCAGCACTAAGCGGCACTACTAAGGCTTAGCATTTTTTTGATATGACAGAGACAGGACATCCAGTACCAACCGAGGAAAAATAAACAAGTCAAAAAGGCATGTTTTGGAAAGTGTTCTGCAGGTTGGTATGTACTCAGAATAGAACAAAACATGACTCGGTGACAAACAATAGGCCCTTCTTTCAGAAGACATGTTGGCTACATTTACACGTCAAGCCTTAGTGCTCAACTTGGATTTATTGCTCAGATCTGATCTTTTTGTTTGGTTGTTCACATTATTTTTTAGATGTGGCCCATATCAGATTCCAGTGTGAACTGGTCACGGTCCTGAACTGACCCCCATGCGCAAAAGAACAATAACAAAGACGTCACACGCAGCATGCTGTCGCACGGAAGTAAACATGGCGGCAACTGAGGTCAGTGTTTACAGTTTCATTTATAAGTTGATGTGCAATAGAAGCCAGCCAATTTGTGAGCAGATGATAACGAGGATGAGGAGAAAGAGAGCCAAATTCTTAATTATGGCTTTTTGTGGAGCGATGGCTGCTACTTCTGTACGGAGGTGTGTGTGGATGCGGAGCCGGAGCCAGGAGTTGGAGCCAGGAGTCGGAGCCAGGAGTCGGAGCCAGAAGCCAGCTGTCTTCCATGTTTGTATTCGCCGAGCGACTCCCGCCAGCGCAGAACTGTGACGAATGTCGATCTAGAGTGACGTAAAAGTCGCATGAATATGACTGTTCAGACTGAGGTCGCATTGCAAAAAATCAGACCTGTATCTGATTTAGGACCACATATGAAAGTGGCCCAAATCAGAAGTGAAAAGGTCAGACTCCATGCGATTTGTGCCGTTCACACTGTTATCAGATTTGGGCCACTTTTGCTGGCAGTCTGAACGAAGCCTTAGGCTTGTCACAGTAGGAAAAGCACAGGTGTAGATAATGAAATAAATGATGGCTGAATTCCATTTAGAAGCTCAGGGTCCTGGTATTGTGCATGCTGCCTCCCTGTCACACTGTCAGGGCTTAGTGGGACACTTGAATGGAACAGAGCCATCATTAATATTATTAGTAACACCTGTGTTTTCCTACTATGACAAGTCAAAATGTCTGTTGTGAAAAGGGCCAGTTTTGTCTAAGTTCAGTTCCTAGTTGTGGAGTTTGTATTTTTCCCAGAACTACAAGGAGTTCCTCCCACATTCCAGATATGTGCAAGGTGAATTAATCTTAATTCATTAATGACTCTACACATTAAATATATACTACACTCTAATCTTCAATGTACTATGTGGTAATTAGTTTGAATCTATGTTCTGAACAAGCAGGAATTAAAGCTTGCAGTAATGGATATCAATATCTTTCAATTCCATAGAAAAAAAGTCAATTCCTGCACACACTTTTCACCTCTACATTGATTTATTAAAAGTCTTTAGACAAGTATTATTAGTTGTTGTTGTTAGAGTTGGATTTTTGGGGGATTTGATTCCCTGCATCACAAGAGAGACAAAGCAAACGGTGTGCATGTTGCCTTCCATACAACTTGTCAATATCCTTCAGACATAATTTCAGTATTCATTTGTTTTGTTTTTTGTAGTTTTTTTGAGCTGTCACCAGATTCGTTGCACCGTTGTCACCATGAAAACTACCTGTTGAGATAAGATGTGACGAGCTCCTCCGTGTCTGCTCCTCATTACCCTCTTGTAACCATCAATAGCACACCAAAAAGTCTGGTGACAGTAGTCTGTATTTTAAAAATAAATAAAATAAATACATTTATGAAAACTTAAAGGTGCCCTGTGGAGTTTTTGACCACTGCTGCACTATGGAGCAATGTTTTTATCAGTGGAATCCTGGTTTGTTTGTATCATGCAGGCGTACAGGGACACACGTGTGGGAGCTTGCAGGTGACACAATATACATTCCTGATGCCTGTTTCATGCTATCCCACTGATTGACAGTGGTAGCGGTAACACACACATGAACAGGAAGCGTAGCGATGTGACAAGAAAGGAAGTAAAGAAGAAGAGCTGGTAAACATGGATGTAAACAATGTAGGATTTTTTAAAAATGGCTTTGCAAATGTTTTATGCATTGTTACATAGCATTTGTTAGACCTCAGGGATACATACAGTGCTTTTTGGTTAGTAACACTGAATGTAAACATAACTTTTGTTTGTTTATAAGATAACTCCCCAGGGCCCCTTTAAGATGCCAATTTTCCAGTGTTGTCATACTATAATCATTGATAGTATTAGTACATAGTAACGAGCTATTGGGACACAAGGAATGATTCAACCCAGGTGAGATCAGGTGGATACAATCAGTGTTTAGGAAAACCTGATAAGAGTTTTCTAAAATATTGGCACGTCTATACTCCCTCATGCATTTGTTTTCATAGGTGACGATGAAGGGTATAAGTCAAAACAGAAGCGGAGGGTAAAAAATGGAGACATGTTTGGGTGATTGCAGTGCCGCAAGTCAGCAGGGTGAGAGCGGGCGGAGAAGGCCTTCTATTGTTGTGGAGAGAATGGAAACTCTCACACAGCCAGATTCCATCCTACCAGTGCGGTCACGGTGGCAGCACTCTGATAAGCGTCTTCTGAACTATTCTCAAAGAGTCTGTTGTCCTGGTCTGCCAGATCAAAATTATTTCTCCCCTTTTGAATACCTCTGTGGCCTACTTTCAGACAAGAGCTCACAGATTTGATGGTGGCACGGTGTCCCGGGCTTGTGAATGTGTACATTGATGCCTGTTTGATCTGATAAAGCATCTGTGTTGACAGGTCACCTGTGGGAAGTGCCATTGTTCCTCTGTCCGTATCGACCGCATGAAGCAGGCGTGGTTGTTCACTGCCGTTAAATACAATCACACCTGAATGAACTCTTGAGTGCCACACTAACATCATAGCCTCTCTACTTGCGTCACTTACTGCGGTCACCGCTGGCTGGGTTTCCTCGTTTCTCCACCCACAGCATCCATTCCACAGTATCAGTGCATTTGAACACAAAATCAGAGTTTGGATGGAAACCATGGCAATGACTTGTTACCACAGCAGTGACTCGCCACCACAGTCACCACAGCACTGGGCAAAGCTTCTGTACACAGTTGCAGAACCACAGTGTTTTCCTCCACTGGTCTCTAAAAAATGTATCACTCTATGGTTTCTAAGCTTTTTGATTCTACAAACTTTAAAGCGTGGTCTTTGCTTCATTACCAAATGGTTTTCTAACTCTTTTTCTTCGTGAGATATATGTTACAGCCTGTCTAAACAACAGTTGAGAATTGAATCTGGAAGTATTTATTTTGGATATATATTTAGCTTGTGACCACCAGCCTGGATCATGCCAACCATGCTAACTAGCTGGGGCAGGGCTATATTTACAGAGGGCTGGGCATCCATCATCGCAGCGCAAGAGCACAGACAGGCAGAGAGCGAGGAAGGGAAAGTGTGGCCCATCAGTCACCACAGTCCAATCCCGGGGCTTGCCTATTTAAAACACCTCACAATTTGACCACAACAGTGCCGCAGGTCACGCTGTACTACTGGACCTACAGCGCAGCATTAAGCATCAGCATCCTTACACCGTGCCAGCTAATGTGCACAAGTGCATACCTGTACTCATGCTCATTTTGCATGTTTTTTAGCATGCACATGTGCACGCATCCCCAGAAAGCTCAGATTGGAAGGTGTCCGATGACAGAAGAAAGGGCAGGAGGGGGAAAAAAAGCTGATGGTGGCACTTGGGCTTTCTGCCCTGGCACACCGCACCTGAATGACATCACTCAGACACACAGACAAAATAACACATCAACTGTCAAATACAAACGGGATAGACTGTCTGATACTGCAAATAGATGGCCAGACAGATAGGCAGGCACACAGCCTGCAATGACAGACAGTGTTAAAGCAGACAGACAGACAGGCGCAAGGTCAGAGAATGAGTGACAGACAGAGGGACAGACAGACAGACATGCTGTGTCACTGCTCGAGACAAAGGGGTACTGAGACTGGCTTTCCTGCATTATGTGTTTGACCCAAAGCATGAGTGTAAGTACGTGGAGAAATTCCAAGCATGCATTTTGATCCCATAAATAAATGTATTTTTTGTACATACATTGCCATATTTTTCTTCATTATTATTTGAATACATTTCCAACAAACTACAGAGCATAGCAGTTGAATAAGAAAAATGCAAAGAAATGCCAAGTGATAAACATTAATAACACAGAAGAAAGGAGAAAAATGTATTTCAAACACAACAGTATCCAACTCAAGTGTAGTTTATATGCATATATTATTATCGCTCGTGTGGTTGTTTTGCCTTTAATTAGTCAAAGAAAGCTGACTGTGCATGCATGCTCTTTGTTTAAGTTCATTTCTGGGAGCTGCCCGGTACAACTGCGGCTGACCACTGAACAGTCCCAGTGGGGCAGTTGGGGCTTAAGTACCTTGTTTACCACAATAATCATTGTTGAGGTAGATGACAGTAGTTGTCATCCATCCCACACAGATTTTCCCAGGCTCACAGGGGATTTGAATCACATTCAAAGCACACCTGTGACCCTCCAGTCACAAGTTTGCTCCGTATCCAGCGCCCAGTTTGCATCCAACTTGTGTTCTGCCGTGTGGACGTGCATGTGTGCTGGCTCGGGCAGCAGATCGTATAGGTTGCACCAATCCCCTGCAGCATGGGGCCTGATGGATTGGCATTTTCAGCGTGGGGCCAAGTCGTTAGCACATTGCAGTGGAGAATAAACCCACCATGTAGGGACATTTGTCTGTGAGCTCAGAAACACTGAAACCCAAGAAGCCTCTCAAATCCCCCCAACTGACTGCCTCTGGGGTATTAATAACACACACCCTTATACACACCCGCGTGCAACTACTGATTAACAATGACCCCAAGCAAAGTTTTTATTCAGAGGAGTGCTGAGAAAAGGCGTCATTGCGTGCCGAATCCTTGGCTCGTGAAAGTCACATTTTCACCCTTTCCCTGCTGCATGCATATACTTTTAGGGAAAAACACACTTTAAACACAGAGCGTGGGGTTCATGTTAACGTTGGGGTCAAGTCTGGGCTGTGGTATGGGTGTGTGTATGTGTCCAGTTTAATGACATCATGTAAATGAACACCCCTGCTACCCACTGTCCCCTGACCATGTGGATGCACGAGCCTCCATGATGGTGAGGTCATGATGGTCTGTAGATCCTTGTCATGGAGGGGGGTGGGGGGGGGAGGGTCAGCTACTAAATACAGAGTAAGGGTGGGGGGAATGCTGGCTATGCACACCCAGTATACTATATACTATGTTTGGTTCCCCCACCGTCACCTTTTTACTCAGCGCTTACAACACCTACTGTGTGTGCATTATTCTTAACCTGTTGGCTGGCTGCACTGCATGTTGTGTATTTTCCAGATGCATCGGGGTAAAAATTGTGACTGTAACATAAAAAGCCAAGATTGTCTTGGCAGTAAACTTGAGCCACAGCTGCTCCAGTCGGTGAGCACTGTTTTATGACCTCTGGGCACAGTGGCTCAGATACACAGGTGCTATAAATCTTGCATGTGTTGATAGCTGCAATCTGTGATGTGTGTGTTTGTGTGGTATCAGCGGTGTCACAGGCTCAAGAAACAAAAACTACGAGGAAAAGGAAACATAGGAGGCAAAGAGTAAAAGTGTATGAAGTTATCTCCAAGCAAAGTGTTACAGTGAAAAGTTTATTGTTGCTGTTAAATCTGTTGTTATTCCTCTTGTGTTGCTTTGGAAAACTACTCCAGCTGAGCTTTGGAAAAGTACCAGAGACGGGCTCCTGGAAGACGGGGGAAGCCTGCGCCGCATTCCTGAGTCGTGAGAGGGGTAATCAGTCAGTGTGATGTCATGACAGGTTCACAGGTTGTGCTCACATACATGTCCAGGCAGAGCACCGTTGTCAACACCTCACCACACACCTTCCCCAGACAGGAACGTTTCCTCTACATTCGATCAGTAGTCTGATAAGAACACTGTTCCTCAAGATACATGACAGCAACAAATATGATGAAATTAAAACAGCAGTGTAACTGTATTAATGACACTTTCTGACTTTCTAATGATTTTACATGATTTGACCTTATTAGTTTTTAAGCCATGTTAGCAGTGTGGCTGAATGGCAATGTGGGTTGGTCTGCCACTTTGGTCCAGACTGAAATATCGCAACAGCTATTGGATGGATTGGAATTTTGTACAGACGTTCCCAGAGGTTGAATCCTACTGACTTTTCCTCTAGCAACAATATGAGGTTCACATTTGTGGTTTTGAGTGAAGTATTTCGACAACTATTGAATGGATTGCCATGAAATTTGGTACAGATATCTCAGGATGACTTGTAACAGCTTTGGTGACCACTCGACTTTTCCTCTTGCGCCATCATCATCAGGTTAAACTTTTTTTTTTCTCAAATACTATGTATGGATTATTACCAAATGCTTGAAAAACAAATGAGATTCCAATCCTCAGTGGTACTTTGTGTTCAGTTAGTTAGTTAAAGGTATAACGAGTAGGATTTTCCTAAAAAACAATGTATAAACTCAAACAAAAATAATCCCTCTCAATCATCACTTATGACCCACTAGAAGTGTGTGGCGGTGTCTGTATCTGCAGAGACCCTGCCCTCTGCCTGTATTTTCTTATTTTGCTGGGATGTTTCTGGGCATCAATCTTTGGCAGTGGTGTGTAGCCCCCAGTCAATAACAGCGCGCAGGGTGTGATGTGCGGGACTCTATAAAATGTAGCGACCAGTAACCAAATTGCAAGCACGTGACACCACCAGGAGCGCGTGCGCTTTGAGCCGGGGAGGAGGGGCCAACTTTGAATATGGTGTTTACAAACAGCAACCGACAAATCCTACTCGTTATATCTTCAATTAGCAAATGTGGTGAACATGTTGTCATTGTGGGCATGTTAGCATGCTGATTGTGCATTTAGCCTCACAGAGCCACTAGCATGGCTGTAGACTCTTAGTCTTGTTAAGACTATAGGTGCGTTTCTATTTACCTGTTTTTATGTGCATTTTCAATTTGTACATTGAAAAAACAGAATGGGCATAGAAAAAAAATTAAATTACAAAAAAGTTTTTACACTTGGTGGAGGAAAAGTTGGTCTGCATGCTAACATGCTAAATTAAGATAGTAACGATGGTAAACATTATACTTGCTAAACATCAGAATATCAACATTGTCATTGTGAGCATGTTAGCATGCTGATGTTAGCATTTAGCTCAGAGCACAGCCTCACAGAGCTGCCTGCATGGCTGTAGGCTCTTGTCAAAACCGGTCTGGAGAGCTGCTCGTCTATATGGAGAGTTGCTGCAGGTGTTCAAAATGATCAGATGTGTAAAAGTGGATCTGATGGGTGTGGACTTGTAACAACACTGGCACAGTGACAGTGTGTAATATTGGTGTTTGAACCCACTATCTAAAATGTCAAACCCATAAAATTTACACTCCTGTCTGGAGTGACAAATACAAGTTCTGATATTATCTGTGATGCGGCTGAACTCTTCATCACAGCTTCATCACAGTGGTCAGCTCCTGTGTGTCAGCTAAGTCATCAGACTGTCTGTCTGCTTGGATTGGTTTTTATTTCCAGTATCGTTCGCGTCAAACAGAATATGTCTGTCTCCCACACATCCTCCGCGTATTTCACATAATCCATGAGGCGCAGCTGAGACCGCCGGCATATTCCCTCCCTGCAGGATGTGAGTGTGGTCCATGATAGAAAAATAAACCGGGCTTTTCATCATGGGAGGCATCACTCAGTCAAGGGATCCCAGGCAGACAGACTAGTCTTACTCGTGACAAATGGGTTTTCTCTCCCTTTTTTCTCCAAATCAACACACTTTTGTTCCATATATGCATTTTATGCTGGCTTGTGAAAGAGCAAAAGAAACCACATTGTCCAAAAAAGGAGTCTGCAGAGCCTAGAGAGCGTGCTTATATTGGCAAAATGCACCATTTAATTGCTGGGCTTGTAAAAAAACACTATTTGTCTCAGGGATTCCCCCTCTCATACTACGCACACACACACACACACACACACACACACACAGTAACTGCCTGGCTTGTGTGCAGAGACATTTAGTCTTTCAAAAGCAGCATTGTGTGAAGGTCAGGAGAGTCAGTGGAATGGAGATCTATCGTTGTGACATTCTCCATTCTGTGAGAAAGGCTGGACAGCCAGCTCCTGTTACATAGAGGAGAGCTGGATAAAAGGCAAGTGTTGTGTGTTGCACGTGCGTGTGCACTTGTGAGTACTTGCTGAAGCCAGAGAGCATTAGAGAGACAGTGACTACTGAGATTCTGATCTTATTATGACTGTCTGCCTTTTAGACAGATCAGAGATGAGTGAGTAAGACGCAGGGGTATCAGTCATTTCTTTCTTCAAATGATGTCTTCACAAAAAGGCCCTCACACACTCAATAAACACAAACTTATTAACCTAATACTGGTTCTATTAAATATTAACTGAAGGTGGGGTAAATTATGGCTTGTAAGTGAACTTTCAGGAGCAGAAACTGCGGTATGAGCTAATCCTGGTGATGCGATCAGTTCCATGAATTCGTACAACACAACGTCAGAAGGCTGTAAGGTCGCAAGTCCAGCATGTGCCCAAGACTGCTGCCACAGGGCAGTGTTACAGAGGTCAGTGTTTTAGATACGTTTGCAGTTACTGGGCTCATTTCATAATGAGTGGACTTTGAGCATCTTTGTAGAAAACTGTTTAACAAAGATAATCTTTCATCATCTTTCTCAAGAAATTAAACCACAGAAAGGGCAGAGATTTGCAAATACCTTACAAAGTTACAAAGTTTCCCTTTTATTCCCTTTGTATCTTCCTCTTTTTTTGTCTCTTGGCCCTTATACTCCTTTCCACTCTGTTAGGTCCCTCCTTACACTGTATTTTCTAGTAAATGACCCTCTGCATATTTCCAGGTTGGCAGCAGGTCAACTGTAAATATTTGCCGAGGACTACCTCAGAAATAAGTTACAGGAATGTGAGCAACAGTATCGGTCTCTGTCACTGAGCTGCACTCACCTGCAGTTACGCTTTCCTTTTCTTAGTGAGATCTGATGTCACCATTAGTGCACCGCTGTACATACACTCCCCTCCAAAAGTATTGGAACAGTGAGACCAATTCCTGTATTTTTGCTGTAGACTGAAAACATTTGGGTTTGACATCAAAAGATGAATATGAGACAAGAGATCAACATTNGGAGTAACCCCCCAAAACAAACAACAACTGAAAGAGGCTGCGGTGAAAGCCTGGAAAAGCATCACAAAAGAAGAATGCAAAAGTTTGGTGATGTCAGTGGATCACAGGCTTGATGCAGTTATTGCAAGCAAAGGATTTGCAACTAAATATTAAGTCTTATTCACTTTAATCTATTTTAAGTCTATCTGTTCCAATACTTGCTCACTTATAAATTTGGTGTTCCGTTACAAATAATGCTATCTTCTAAGTTGTGTATCAGATCCAGATGTAAATACCTGGAAATAAAAGCTGAAATGTTGATCTCTTGTCTCATATTCATCTTTTGATGTCAAACCCAAATGTTTTCAGTCTACAGCAAAAATACAGGAATTGGTCTCACTGTTCCAATACTTTTGGAGGGGAGTGTATGTCTTCACTTGGCATGGAGAAAAGTCACGTTCTTTGTCATACCACAGCCATAACTGGTTTTGAAGCGGATGTTCAGTATCCCATTTAAAACACGTGTAACGGCAGCCATCCTAATTTGGAGTTTTGCAAGTCAGGAAATCTGGTGGTGACACAGTCATGGCCAGCGGTGCTTCCTGAAGGTGTGTCTGAGTCATTCAACCTACCTGAATCACTGGGTCATCCTGCTCAGCTTAACCCAACCCTAAACTGTAAACTGGCAGAGCATGGAGTGAGGATGAGTTTATCTACTTACCGTAGCTACCAGCCGTTAGAGCCCAGACTAGTTCTGTGGTAGTCCATAAGAATATTTATACTAAAGTTGTGATATAGCTACACATGCACCACATTATGTTGTATTTTCGCTTTGATTTGGCCTCCACTCACTCATAAGAAATGCTAGGAATTTACAGTGTCTTAACATTCAACAGTGTTTCACAGTTAAAGTCTGGCTCAGTTTCTGTATAGACAATGTTATGTGGCTGGTAGTTGGAGCACTTCCAAGGCTTGGATGGGCATGAAACTCTCCCAGTTGAATCATCATTACAAAAGATGAGGAACTGCATTACAAAATGTCTGTTTTTTTGGTAAAGCTTGTGTGTGTTAAAATGTAAGTTGAGAAGTTGTGAGAAGAGTGCCGCACGACTTTCTTTTTCAAAAACCTGATTTAGCAGTTTAAATCAGTTATTGTGGGGCAATTTTAGATGAATGCAGCAACGCTGGTGCAGTGTTTTGATCCCAATGAAGTACTCTCAATTTGCTTCAGCTCTGATTCACATTCTCCTCCATAGAAATTAGAGGCTGAGGCTTATGAGTATTGTAGTATTTGTCATACTAAACATTTCTATGAAAAAAGTGGAAATGTGTAAGTCTTATGTTCACAACATGAAGCTGTGGTATTATTAAAGTATCCGGGAGACTTTTATGTTGCTACGTTGAAGAACATTGATGATAGCATTTAAAAAAAAACTTTTAAATGAGAATTCACAGTGGTTAAAAATACTACCAAAACCAGCGGCCTTCACTGGTTCTCCGTACACACAAAATTTCACGGTTTTCTCCTCACTGTGCCACTTAGAAGTGAGTGAAAGGCAAAAAACATATGGGAGTGAAAATATGACCGCCATGCTTGCTCTACCAATTAACTATGACTATAATATGCATCTGTTTCTTATTTTCTCTGCCGTACTACTTTCCTCTGCCTCTGTATCTCACCAGTGTAATATCCCTCTAAATTGTGACATGTCACTTTCTCAGTTTTTACTGCATTGCATCACATCCCTCTCCTGATGTGATGCAATGACAGTGAGTCACTAGGAGTTTGTCAGCGCCACCAGGAGCCCTGGTTCAAGCTTATCAGGTGCCCCATGAGAGTTTCAGTGATGTGGTTTTTACAGATGTCACACATACCTGACATGCGTTCGCAAGGCCTGAGGCAAACACATGTTATGGAAACAATTTAAATACTCCATGGATTGTTCTGCTAAGTATTTAGAGGAATGCTGTAAGCTTCAAAACTATTCCATTCTCTTCATTCATGAGCGCTCTGCTCTTTGTCATGGTAAATGCATGTGAACATCTTGTTCATGCCACTTTGTTCTTCCTCTACATTCACCAGGTGCTCCGGTGCGAGATCAAACTTCAATAAAGTCCTACATGACCACAACAGGTTCTTCACCTGGTCTTTGCCACCCTGGAGAGTCAGAACACACAAAGGTGTGTTAACAGCGATCAAAGGATTCACCACTGATTCTCTTTCATGTCAAACAAAATCAGTTCAACACGGCCTCTGACTGAAAGCGAGTCTGTGGCAGTGGAACATTCCAGCAGAGACACATGATATGTTTGCTGGAAATGGAGCCTTGAAGTTACCTGAGTGCTGCTGCCTCGTCATACATTTACTCAGGTTACTACAGCTGGCTCTGAAGGCCTGCACATGCTGGGCAAGAGACCAGAGAGGACAACGAAACAGCTGTGTAAAACTTTATCATCTCTGTGAATCAGTCCTTGTGTAAATTGTGTTCCTTTCAGGTCTTACCTGTACAGAGGTAAAGAAGGTGGCCCCAGGCTACACTTAGCACACTTCCCCTGCCGCTCTTACGCCTCCACGCCTCATTTATCACATTCCGATGTCTTCCTGTAGCGACCTGCATTTGATCTGAAACACTGTGTGTCAGAGTGCATGTGTATACTGTATGTATGTCATGGAGGTAAGTTATCATTCCACTAAATGGATAAATCATTGCCACCTATAAACCCTACCAGTGCTCTTTGAAATCAGAAACACGTAGTGGTCTATTGTTGGCTCTCAACAGTGGCCAAACTTGAAGGAAAACTACTGTTTATTACAACTTAGGTTTTATTTTTATTGCTCTATAGAGCCAGGACAGTGACTTTAGATTTTGGCATTGAAAATAAAATCTGAATTGAAAGAGGAAACATTGGCATTGAAACAAGTTCCACTGAGAAATAAAACACAGGCATTAAAAAAAAACTTTTTAGTAAAGACTGAATGTAACACAAATGTTTTAATGTCAGTGTCTCCTTTTATAGTTCAGGTTTTGTTTTCAATGCCAAATTTATTTTCAGTGCCAAAAATCTAAAGTCACTGTCCTGGCTACATATTGCTCCAGCCATCAGTTCTATCAGTTGTGATAATGCTGTGATCACCAAGTTAATTGTTGAGATCTCAGAACATGGTGAAATAGATGAAAATAGAAGGTAGACAGGGCAAGAACCACAAGCATTCAGATGATCAGACCCCCACGTCAGTCAAACTTATTTGGAAGGGAAAACTAAAGTAAACTGTAAGATTATTAACCAGACTGTCTGTTGTAAACATCCATTGGTTCAGCTTTGACCTACCATACGTTCTCTAGTTGTGCTTACTCACAGCTTTTCTGTGCAACAAGGGATTATTAGTGACATTACAGGTGTGCTCACTTTCCATTTTACGTTCAAATTTTAGTTTAGATAATCTAGATAAACTGTTGGCTAACCATTTGCGTGTGTTACCCCATTGGAACAATTTTTAGCAATGTTGTCACATTTCAAGATCTCAACAATTACTTTGGTGAGTACAGTGTTATCATAACTAAGTTATTGCTATCAGAACTAATAGCCAGGGCTACAAAAATTTAAGTTGCAATAAACTGTAGGTTTCCTTTATCTCTAACCCCGACCTTAAACTAGCGGTTAACTTTGTTCATTCATGTCCCTAAACCTAACATTACCCTTCAGTGTAAAGTTGGTAGCCTAACCAACAACCTATTCATATTGATTGCAACAAGTAAACTTGATATTATACTTTAAGTAGATGACATGAATTACAGAAAGTTTGGTCAGCAGGCTTGTTGACAGTCATATCTCCACTTACACACAGCCGTAACCGTATCAAAATTAAGCGATAAACTAACCTCATGAAACAAATTGCAGTATCACTTCTATGCAGACGGTGCTTAATAGCTTCCATTAAACCTTTTTTCCATTGCTTAGTCTTTGAAATGATCTTATCTCAGAGTGTAAATGCACAGCACATTTACCATTACTGCATAATATATCCAGGTTTAAAAGCCCTGGTGCCCGGCGGTCTCCTAACATAACAATGTTACATAGTAATGCTGCTTAGTAATGCTTGGCATGCCAGCAGTGCGTTGGCTGAGGCAGGAACATACTTTAGAATATAGTAAGGCCCTCACAGGATTTTACACCCATTCCATAGAAACAAAGCAAAAGCTCATAAAGCGAACTCTCTTTAACGGGAAGCTCAGCTCTTAAACCTTTGGAAACGCCTTTTGCTTTGGAGACTAAGAATGCCAAAAACAACCAGGAAGTGTGTTTTTGACTCCTACTGTAAGTGTAAAAATACTGACATAAAACTGAAATAGCAGCTTCCCACCGGTTGTGCCCATACTCAAGGGGATTATGGGAAAGTGCTACCACCACGCCGATGGCTCCCCATTGTGGCATTGTGTGTGTGTCTGCCTTCAAATGCCCAGGCAGTGCTTATTTCTTTCCATTTATTCATTTGAAGGTCAAGAGTTCTGCAGTAAAACACACAAAGATTTCTTGGATGAGGCCGGCAGACTAAAAGCTGGTTGAAAACCCCCCCTCTCTCCCCTTTTATCCTCACAACAATCACACTTCCTCACTTCAAACACCTTGTTATTTCAGCTTCTTTGTGTTTATGGAGGGTAGACTGAAGATCCACTGCTGTAAGGGGAGCTAGTGAGGCCATATCCTCTTAAATTGTACTCTACTATTAGTTCAAACAATCCATAAACATCAGCCATGTTATGTTTAAACGTTTTTAGCTCAAAATTATCATGCAGCGCCTGCGTCGAGGCCACCAGCATTTCCATGACATCACAGCAGCAGTGATCTCACTGGGCCACCCTCTCTTGACGTCTCGCCGTTTGTCACTGCTGCCAGATTCGGCCCTCCGCTCTGTTCCTCTCTCTTTCTTTCTCCCTTGTCAGTACCATACTGAGGCGGCACAGGAACTGGTCAGGGAGGAATGTGGTGGCACAGCAGCATGACACAGACAGAGCACCCACACGGACACAACAGAATTCAAAGAGAAGGAGGGGGAAAGAGTGACAAAAAGGTGTTGTGGGGGCATATACGTGTCAATGAGGTGCTGGGACTTTCTGAATAAGTCATTCAAGTGTACTAAAGAGAAAACCACATTTTCAGTGTGTGTGCCGTCATTGTATGAAGGAAGTGAAGATGGTAATGTAACCACAATGGTTCAAATAAAGCGAGGAAGTGGTTCTTGTGTTGCCTCCTACATTCCCAGCTGTCATTTTTCTGAAGAATAAAAAGTCCGACTGTGACACATTCAATCAGTGAACCATGAAGACCTTTTATTGTGAGCATGTGCTTTTACAGTGTGCACACAGGTGTGTGAGCATGTGTGTTTGTGTTGTTGTTTTCCATCTTTACAGTGACTCAGAATCACTTGTGGTTTGTGGACTGAGGAAGGACCGCTATGAGGAGTCATTTTTGTAAGATTAGTGCTTTTAATCTGCTCCTGGTTTTCTCCAGTAGGTTCAAACTGGCAGAATGAGCTCAGGAGTAATGATGTCCCACTTATGTGTGATACAGCAACCGACGTGTCATGTGGTGAGACTGTACTGACCACCACGTGTCTTTCAGTTTATCATCTCATCACACCAGGATGCATAATCGGTGCATGTCTGAATATTTACACAAAGAATTTTGGTCACACTGTGATCTCATGACCCTGAGGGGAAAAACAAAAAGTGGTACATGTAGAGGACACTGGATGATTTGCACTTTCTGTGAACTGCAACAAACCAAGGGCTTTAGGGCCATTACTAGCAACTGATTAACCAGAAACTAGCAGTAATTACTTTTTCCCTACATCTACTTTGCCTACTGCGTGGGAGTGTGGAAACAAACAACAATAGCAACAACTGGACAACCAACCATTTTCTCCATGTCTCCAACCACACTATAAGCCCTGGCCTATATTATGCAAAGCATTTCCATGGTAGCTACTCCGTGTTTCCAAAAGGGAGAGCATGCGCATCCATTCAGGGGCCAGATCAAAATTAAAGAAGTAGAATCTGCACTTAAAGTTCTCAGCACACTCCCTGCAAAAACCTGCCATCCTCCCTGCAGCTGTGCATGCGCTGTCTGCAACAAATATTGTGTACATTTCGAGTGAGTGGTACTCTCGTCTGTGCCATTGATCTCTGACACTGTAGTAGGCGCTGTGGACACATGCACAGAGAGCAAACAGAAAAGGCTGTGTAGAAAAAGAAAGCGGGAAAAGGTGCAAGTGAAGGATCTTTGTTGAAACTTTTACAGTAGCAGGCCCCTCGCCTCAACAGATACAGGCGTTATCTGATTGGTGTATTTTGGAAGGAGGCGGAAAAGGGAGTGATTGGTCATCATTGGACCAACAAGCCAATCATAATTAACAGGGAGCCGCACACAGTTTCCGATCCAAGATGGCGCCGCGGATGGCTGCCTCGGTGTGTTGGTGCGCGTTGTTTTGCCTTGTTTTATTTGTTAACTCAGTTTTCTGCTGTGGTACCCGGAGCTCTTTCACCAGAGAAGAGCTCATGAACATCAGGAACACCAGGGGATTTATTTCCCATTTTTCACTTGTCATCAGAGGAATCACTGGACTTTAAATAACAGTCATATTGTACATATTGTCTTTATCTTTATCTTTTTGTCTTTATGCTTCTGACTTGCAGTACTTGCTTTCACCCTTTCCTATATTTTTCTACTTACTATGTTTACTGTTATGCACCAACATCCCAAGACAAATTCCTTGCACATGAAAACCTACTTGGCAATAAACCTGATTCTTATTCTGATCCTTAAGTGTTCAAAAGGCCAAAAATGATCACTGTTGAAGTGGGAATTAAAGCTCCTCTGAAGAATCTTAAAATTTCTTACTTTGGCACCCCAAATGGTTGTCTTGAAAAAGACACTGATGCAGACACCAATCAGCTGCAGTGTAGCAAGAGATCTGAAAGACGTTGGATCAGCTAAAGTAGTCACCGAGTCGTTGTTCTATTCTCTACAACAGTGACAACAATGACTTCTAGAGAAAAGTGATCAATCATGAATGAATACGAACACTAGTTATTAATCTATAGTCACTCAAAATTTCATTCATTTGTAAATTCACCCACCAACAAGCCTTTTTATGAACTAGCAAACAACTGCTAATTAATAAAATGCAGTCGTCATCATTTAGCATACTGTGTGTGTCTGTTTGTGTGTGTGTTTGTGTACATATGACAGCTGTGACAATGAGCATAAACACAAACTAAATGTTCAGACATTAGTTTCTATCCCTCCACATCCTCTTCTTCCCCCGGTTCCCTCTTTTGTTTATTTTTAGGTCATTTAGAAGTTTGTATTTTTAGCGTGATCGCTGTTACTTTAGGCCACAAACACCCACTTCTAAGGCCTCTTGAAATAGCACTAAACAGACAGACAGATGGAATAAAACACAGCTATGTTGGTAAGGAACCGGGTACTGGGGAAAAAAAGGAAAACAAAGAACAATCTTTGTGTTTATGCAAGACGGGCCTTTTCTTGGGTGTGTAAGGTCGTCAGTGTGTCGTCAGTGTGTGTGTGTGTTTGGTGGATGTGTGCCCGTCTGTGTTTCCGTTTGTGGTGCTTATGACTGTGCAGTAATCAGCCAGGAGGAAGAGCCTGTCCAAGTGCAGACAGCGTATCTCCCCTAGCCCGAGGATCCACCCGTTTTCTCACACAATAAACACACACATGCATACCCACATTTGACAGACTATAGACAACAATGTGTAGGGTGTAGATTACAAAAAAAGAAATACCGGGAAGAAGCAAGTGAAAATTTTAACCAAATAGAATGGGCAAGTGAGACAACAGAGCAGCACTGTTTACTATGGCATAAATAGACACAATGGTCTTGACAGAAGGGCTATTTTTACCAACTGTTAAGCAAACTTGATATGGAGATAAGAGAATGGAAACAAGGACAAAATGGAGAAATGTGCAGGGCGAGTGTTAGGGAGGGGTGAGATAAATGTCAGTAAAACAAAAACAAAAATAAAATTCCTGTTTAGGCTTTGATGCCAAGTTGTACCATGGGTTGTGGGTTGAAAATCATTCCCAGGGTGTTTACTGTAAAGGCTCAATCACATTTTCAATAAATATATCTGAATAAATTAGAATTATAGATGCAGAATCTGCATTTTGTCTATATTTTAATAAGTTTGCTAAACTTTACTGGTGTTAACAAATCTTAAACGCCATCAGAAAACTTTATTTAGTTTAATTGTTGACTAGTGCTAACTGTGTTAGACCTGTCGAACAAGTTTAAAGTTCCCCTCCAGACACATTTTAAAGTATGTAAAAAATACTCTGCAATGATTAATATTTTGTTTAACATGGTTTACCCACATAAAACGTTTTTAAAAACTTTGAAAAACTACTCTTTCTCCCTCATTGAGACATTCAGGATGTGGCCTCGCGCCCTGCCCACCACCGCTGCTTGATCTAGTACGTTTGAATCTCGGATTTTAGGGAAGTGCACAGACATCTCCCCCTTCAGCAGAGGAATGTGAAAACACGTCTCTAGTGACAAACTTTGCACAGATACAAGTCAGTGTAGTCAAGGTCATACATTTTACGGGACATAGACACAAGAAAAACACATTTTTGAGTGGAGGGGATCTTTAAAGAGAAAGCAGCTTCCAACCTTGTGTGTTGATTTTTGGGAGCTACCCTTTTGTTAACTTTTTTTTTAGTCTTTAGGCCTCTCAGGGGCAAAACTTCACAACAAGCTACAAATCACATATGTATGACACCTTATGGCCTTGAAAAGTTAATATGGCTAAAGTGTTAGCAAACATCAGCTTCTTTACACATCCAGCAGTCGTGTTTCTGGCCAGCTCCTTTCATCTCCTACCACTCCTGAGGGCAATATCATGCTCTTTAGCCGCTAAATGCTGCACTATGTTCACCAGCTAGCTGCTAACTTTGTCTTTGTCTGTATGCTGTTTGGTGCTACACAGGTAGTGTACAGTGGGTCTATCAGAGCATTTTTGTCAAAAACAAACAAAGTTAATGAGAGCAGCGGGAATAAACCAGTAAAGTTGCAGGCTGTAATGCTAAAAAAGGGAGCTAAAAAATAAAAAAACGTTCCACAGAGGTGAGGGGAACTGCCGAGTTTGGCGATAATTCTATGTGAGTCTCGCACCATTCACATTACATGTAGCCATTTGATCCACTGATTGTATAAAATATTGATACGTGCAGCTTTAAATACATTTAAATGTTCATATAAAAACTGTTAAACTTTGCAAAATATTCTCCACTTAAGCAACACCAGACTATCTAGTCCCTACAAAGATAAAATGTGTTTAATATTTGTCTAAGTCTGCTCTGTGGCGAGTTATATCTTGGGAAATATTGCTGCTCAGGAAATTTCGGCTCCTACGTTGACTCACACACAGTGATAATGACGAAGGAAAATGATGAAAAAGCAGGACAAAGAAGTATTATCTCCTAGCTTTCAAAAACAGAAAATGATAAGAGACAGACACTGTTGGAAATTTGGGTGTGGGAGCTCCTGAAGATGGCTGACTAACCTTGACCAGGAAAACTCTAACCTCAGCTTAACTGTCTACTGTAAGCCTGCTGTGACACACGAGCTCACAAAACATTTCTTTCAGTCTCACAAAGAGAGAGACATCTGCAATCAATTACTTCCACCCACCAAGCTATAGTATCCAATAATGACTGTAAAACGCAACAGCAATTTTCTTTTATGATGTTGTTTTCCCCACTTGGCATCGCCTTCAGTAACTATAGAGATGGATGGTAAAGGCTGGCACTGTCTCTAGAGAATGGTGTTCGATTCAGTGGTCATATTAGGTGGGAAAAAAAACATCAAGTTCACTGGATGCATTAACCGCTGGTTTACCGTCCCTGTTTTCTCTATATAAGGTGCTATGATGAGATCCTGCACACACACTCACACACAGGAGTGACAGGAATGTCAGTCCTGGACAGTAGCCAGTACCTACTCACTCTGCAATAACCACTCTTCAGACCTGGGGCCCAGCAGGAAATGAAGTGAGTCCACGGTGAACCAAGCCTTTCAAACAAAGACTTGTGGTGTGGTGATGTCACTTCCTGGCAGCCCTGTAGCTCTGTTTGATGTGGGGGAGACCCCACATGGATGAGGGGGCGAGGTGATACCCCACTGGGGTGGACGTAGGTCGGAAGAGACCGGAGAGGAAAGGGGGCTGTTAATGAGCACAGAAGCAGGAGGATGTTGTGGTCGGTCGCAGTGCGGCTGCTTGGTTTACCGAACTCATTTCCTTCTCAGGCTTCTGCAGCGCTCAGATGTAATCGCTCAGCAGCTCCTAACCTGAATTATAGGTCACAAAGAAAAAAACAAAACAGAGATATAGAGGGAGTGCTTGAGGAGGGATGGAATTCAGTGACAATAAAGATGTCAGTGAGGAGTCTGTAATTAGTTTGAAGGAACTCCCAGAGTCGCAAACACACCTGCAGTCTCGAACAATCACACCACTGTCTTAGAAGAGAACTGAGGCCTTATGGGAAGGCAGCTTGTGTGTGTGTATGAGAGAGAGAGAGAGAGATAAAGAGAAAATGAAAACAGTTGGGGAAGACTGTGTGAATTCCAGAGGTGACAGTTCTGAAAGTTAGATACAAAAACAGTATCAAAACAAACACAATCTGTGCAGTTTCAAAGGCAACCTGAAAGCCCTGATCTGTTTTTGTGATCTCAAACAGTCCTGCAGACATCAAGTGGTTTCACTGCCTTTGTAAAAGAACTGAAAGAAGTATTCAGTGCAGTTCAAAGACCCTAGACCTCGCTGAACCACTGACACGTTACTCTCATCCAAGCTCACAATGAGGTTTCAAGGGTTAAATTTCACCTAGAGCCCCGACACACGAGCCAACCTCAAAGAGCCAGCGCAACAAAGGTTGACCTATCAAATGCTTTGTGTTGCCCCCTCACGCCTTGAATCGTCACCTGGAGAACTCCATCGGCTGCCTGTGTTGCCAATTTGGCACGTTCAATCATCCAAACAGCAGCCGATAATACACGAGGCAAGAGTGCCAGACAGAGTGCAAAAACTATGGGCGATGGTCAGACACTCAAGAACAGCCCAACATCACCTCACAGTCCACTGTTAGCTTGATATGTCAGGCCTCTTAGATTTTTGACGCTAGTGTCAAAGGTAGTGCTCAATGATACTGCAGTCAACCCTCTTACAATGAGGCTGTGACAGTGTGGGTTGGGTTGTAAGAGTGACTCCAACTAATCCAGTTCACAGGGGAGAGGATCAGAGGACGTATAAAAACAACTGCTCCCACAGGGATGTGTCACATTCAGATGGGGGCCCTATTGTCCCCCGACAAAGCTTTGGTGCTATGTCACATTCCCGAAATCCACGCTGGGGAAGGGGGCTCAGGGAAGGAGTGATATTTTTCACACCAAGGCACAAAGCCACAGAGCGTCGGTCTCCGTGACTCACACATGGGGAGGAAAAGGGGCTGAGTAATCACAATAATAACCGCCATCATCCTGCCGTCTCGACAGTTGCTACTAATCGGGACTCCTCACCCAATCAGTGCAGTATTACAGAATCAGATCACTCCTCAAGATGAGACGATATTGCTGTTGAATCAGCTGTGTGTGCTGAGCATGCTAATTGTAGTGTGTTACTAATCACTTCCGTCTCTCAGCTAGTAATGGGGCAGATTTTAGCAGGGCTTTTCACATGGCTGAGTCCACTAAAGTGGCCCGCTGGGGCTTGACTTTACTGCCTTGTGCAAAGCTGGCTGTCGTGTGTGGTGAGTTGATAAAGACAAAGAGCAATCTGGACTGGGAGATTAGCTGTGGTGTAATGGGCAGAGATGAAAACTAGATGTCATCTCTCTGCCAACCAAGTGCTTCCATGGGCTCAGCCCTTTCTCCCTCTGAGTGTGTGTGTGTGTGTGTGTGTGTGTGTGTGTGTGTGTGTGTGTGTGTGTGCTGGCAGAGGGAGGTCAGGGGCGCGTCTGCCACGAGCTCAGCTCTCGCTCTGAGAGAAGCCATCATCCATGACCTCATGCAAGGAAAAAATCCCCCTCTCCTGCCTTCTTCTCCTCCCTCTTCTCTCCTCCAGCAGCTGAGCGCTCCCTCTGCATTCCTGCTCTCTGAACAGCTCCCACACTGTCTCGAGGCTGCGGCAGGAGAGAGGGAACACACAGAGTAACAGTGGGCGGACGGACAGACGGAGAGCAGCAGAGGGGAAAGTCTCGCTGAGGTCACGGACCCCACTAATAGCCTGTGGGCTGCTTAGGCGGCCTCACGGGGGGGAATGTAAATTTGTTGGGGAGTCAGAGAGATGAAGACAGATGAATGAAGAAATTCAAAAGAGGGAAAATCATTCCTTCATTTGCTTTCAATTTTCCGGTTCTTGGTCATGGGTCGTTCCATCATACATTGAGCAGGAGGCAGGGTAACACCCTGGACACCTTGCCAGTTTATCAAAGGGCTATACATAAAGACAGTCCAACACATTCAAGCGCTAGCGCCGTGGCTCGGTTGGTT
>NTHP01000034.1:797058-853362 GCA_003416845.1 Oplegnathus fasciatus
GGGGGGGGTGAGGTGTTCTTTCAGTTTCAACAGCAGCCGACCACAAAGGAAACACAGTGAAGAAGAATGCCTGGAGCCCACTCCTTGCGGTAACCAGAGCCTGCTGCCGTCTGCTCTGACATCCGTCCGCCTCTCCTTTGTCATAAGCTGCGGTGTCAGCCAGCTCAACCGGCCAGCACGCGTTGGGCTGATCCTCTAAAACCACCATTAGGTGCCTGCTTCTGCACACACGCACACATGGGCGGATATAGGAGGAGTTTTCTTTTAATTTCAGAGAACTGCAGTGCATACTGTAAGGGGCAAAGAAAACAGATGAGTCAAGCATGCAGTCATCCAGTCTTCCTGTCTGTTTGCCGGCATGCTGTTGTTTGTTTGAGTTATTTTTTTGGCTTATGTGTTTGTGTGTGTGTGGCAGTGGTGATGGTGATTAGGGGTCAATAACATCCAGTTCCGTCCCTGCCTTTCTCCTGCCTCCACTCCTCGTCCCCTCTTAACCCAACGCCACTCCCTCTCCCTCTATCTGTCTCCAACTCTCTCTTCTCCTCTTACCCAGTAAGTAATGCGATGCCACCATCAGCCTCCTTGGGGCCTAAATAGACCTCAGTGAGAATTTAATAGTGTGACCATGATACATAACAAGTGTCTGTCCAGCAGGGTGACATCAGCAGAGGGGAATCTGCTGGTATCCCTGCCCAACTCCTGCTGGCATCAGGAGCAAGTGGAGAGGGACTGAGCTGGGCTGCTTTTTTCAACTCTACTAACATAGAAAGCAGCAGTGTGGAGCAGGGGCAGACTTGACTTCATTTTGGGATCCTAAGCTAATCCTACCTTTAAGTTATAACCCTCAAGATTTTAATTATATGAAACAGCATTTGTGATATGGCTTTTTGCAGCAACAGCTATTCAGTGTATTTACATTCTGTAATTCAAATACGTTACCGTCGTTGTCGTAACTTTACCAGACAGGATTGAAATTGCTCACCCATACGGAAGAACAGTGAATAATGTATGCACATAGGATGACTGTTGACTGTCCTCTTATATTTTTTTTCCACGTGTCATTTTGAGAGGACCTCTTCGAACTATATTATTAAAACTCTGTTAACACAGGTGTCGCCGAAGTAAACACGATTGAAATCTTAAGGATTTTCTGAAACTTAAAGGAATAGTTTGGTATTTTGGGATGTTCTCTTTCTTTCTACGAGAGTTAAACGAGGAGATCAATAACATTCTCATGTCTGCCTGCTCTGTGGCGCTAGAGCCGGGAGTTGATTAGCTTAGCTTAGCATAATAACTGGAACCATGAAGAAACAGCTAGCCTGGCTCACTCCAAAGTTAAACAAACGAGATATATATATGTATATATATATATATATATATATATATATATATAAGCTATAGAGTTAGGCTAGCTATCTCCCCCTGCTTCCAGTCTTTGTGCCAAGCTAAGCTAATTGACTCCTGGCTTTAGCTCCATTGTTAATGCACAGACAAGAGAGTGGTAACAATCTTCTCATCTAACTCTCGGCGAGACAGCGAATACGCACATTTCCCAAAATGTCAAACTATTCCTTTAATGGTGTGACTGATGGCATAGATGTAAAAGCTGATTGATAAGAATACTGCAATTGATCTCTTCTGGCTGTTTTGTGGTGTTACTGGCAGCCCTCTGTGATAATTTTCTTAGCAGCAACATTTTAATTATTTCCCTTGTAGCTTTTGGTGCAATGGTAAANAAAAAAAAGAAAAAGAAAAAGAAATGTTTGAGGTTAAGAGAAGAAGCTGAGCTTGATGAAGTAGTGGAAGGAGTGGGGATGACTCAAGAAATGACCAGTCTTTTAATCTAACAAATGAGGGGTGTTGGTCAGTAAGTAAATAAATCCTCTAAATTATTGAAAAATGAGCTTTTATTACTTAATATTTTGCCTTTTGAAGGCTGCAGGGACCCATGTGGCTTCTTTTGCCCTAATGGTAAGACTGCCTGTGAGCACATGTGTCAATTTTAGGGGTAGAAGGAAGAGGAAGAAAAAGGAGACAGGAAAAGGATGAGGAAGTGGAGGAGGGGATAGGGATGTCAGGAGGACAGGAATAAAGAATAAAGAGGGTAGTTCACAGGAACTCAAGGGTAAATAAGGGACCAGAGAAGGAAGAGTGAGAGCTATGATAGGCAGTGACAGAGTGACGCCGCTCCTCTATAACTCCTTAATCTTTTTTATCCACGCACAGGCGAAGACAAGTCAGCACCCTCCTAAGCAGAAGTTCTCACCTTGACCCATTCTCCATCCTCCTCCCTTCATCTCTCACTCCCCCTCTCGTGTTACCGTGTCGACCTTATCTCTCACTCCTCCTCTTTGGCTGTCCTCACCGTGTAAACGGGACGACACTGACTGTGTACTACACGCTGATCTATCGCGGCCTCTTTTTGTCATGCGACAATGGCTGTGTCGCTGTCAACACCTCATCAATCAGGCCCGAGTGGTACACTGAGGCCGTGCTGGCGCTTCATTTCAACTTGACAGGAGCAATTGGGGATCTTAGTTCGTGTTAGCATCATGCAAACACACACATGCAAACTGTATGCTTTAACATCTAAAGCAGATCTTGACACACACACTCATTAATTTCAGGTATTAATGTGTTCCTGTTGATGATATCCGGTCAGATAATGATTATATTTCCAACTGTTGGCGTGCGCACTTCCATTTCAGTGTGGAAACTACCCATTGTTGCTCCTGAGTGGGACAGGAAGCACCTTTCACAACAAACTCACCCTCCTCACACTGATTCAAACCGATGCAACCACTGTAGCATCTGATTACTCAAGTCTATTTGGCAATGTATCAAGACAGCAGAGTGGTTTACTTTGCTAATGGATTTAGATCCTTTCATAAAAGCTTTAGAGAGAAATATTAGGTGGCTACAACTATACAACATTACCAGAACGCCCATATGCCGCACTGATACTGTACCAGTAATCATCAAGTAGGAGATTCTACTGTATAGCCTTTAAATTGGTGATCAGCATTAGGAAAACAATCTCTGACATACATAATGTACCCTTTATCTCCTAAAAAAAACATTATCACTATAAATTTAAACAGTTTATTGCTACTAAATGTATCACACAATTAGTTGGAAACATTTTTGTGAGTCTAAAAGTATTTTGTGTTACAGACAAAGACGCCCAAAATGAGTTTTGGTAAACACATCTTGACGTAAACAACTGCTGCCAAAAAAATCAAAAACAATTGTGATCTCAGGTACACCGGCACTTCCTGCGGGTGTGTGGCATACAATGAATTCCGCTATTTCCACTGAGTTTTGGCCAACCTGCAAGGAAATGCCTTCTGAGCTGTGGAAATATCCTCTTTGAGTCTCTCTAGGAACATTCAAGAACACTCAGAAGGCGAGGACAAGCGATGCACAGAGATTCTGCGGAGCCGTTACCGTGACCCTACAAGGAAAATTCAGGAGCGGCGCAGCACTGATGCCTGATGATGGGCCACCATACCGGACATTATTTCCTGGCTGTGGTCCACCAGAAGCAGAACGCAGCGAACTCTCTTCTCTCTCAGCATTCTGGCTCTTTGGTGGCCATCAGCCCCGGGAATAGCAGCTATGTGAGCATGACTGCACGGCACTATTTCTGTGTGCTCTGCTACTTGACATTGAGAGGCCGGGATTAGGTGGCTCCACTACTGTAAATGACCAGCCCCTGTCACACATACAAATACACGCACACATGATGTGTGCTCTTGCAAATACACAAATACACGCTCATACATGCTGCATATGAAATCCTGTGACAAAGAATGGAAGATTAGTTACATTTATTTGTAACTGAGAGACGACAGTCGTCAGCATATTGTCGCTGTCCCCTAAAAATCATATATCTCCAAAATATCAACTTTTCATGAGTAAATAAAAACAGAGATGTTTTCAGTATTTTTCAGATACTTAAAGGAGAATTGTGCTTACAGGTCTTCGGGGGTACTGCTGCACATGTGAGAAAAGCTTTTTGTGGCTCCAGAGGGAGCTGTGCAAAGTCTGATAAATTGCCTCACGTGATGTCACTTGAGTCAGCGTCAGTTAGGGCTGAAGACTACAAGTTGGAAAATGAAATAAATCTCTGTGTGTGGCGTTAGAAAGAAGTCAGCTTATCAGACCTCTGTTGCCCGCTCCTCATCTCTGATTGAGGCTAGAGGCTTGAGGCTCGAGGCTTGTGGCTACATTAGCCACTACTAGCATAACATACCCAAATTTCTGACTGAACTGCTTGTGGTCAAGTTGCATTGTGGGTAATGTAGGTGGCAGGTTTCAGCTAGGAGTTTGCAGAATAAAAAAAGAGGATATCTCTGGTTCTGCTGCATTGTTTTGATTGTTTTTTCAAAGCTGTCCTTCAGTTTATCTGAAAAATTATAAATCACAAACTTTGCAGATACATGTGTTCATTTGACAGCAACAGTATGTTAACCTCTTAAATATAGGCCTATCATATTTTTAGATTGTTTTTATGCATGTGAATGAATTACATGTGTTTTTGTGTTTGCAAACCTGTCTGCCTGAAAATGCGGCTTGAAAAACAAATGAAGTATTTTGAGTTCAATTGAACTTATCTGTCGTGCAGTGAGTTCATCTACAAAAATTGCAAACTGAGCATTTAACCTTCCTGAGAAAGTTAAATGCTGAACTGCAGTTTTTCAGTTGCTCAACAAATGGTATGAGGAGTGCTACGTTCTGAATCAGGTACCACGCCCTTATGGTTCAGCTGAACATCTGTCTTTAACTACCATCCCCCAGTGTTAACATGTGAGTCCGGCAGTATCTTGTTTATTCAGTATATATAGACAGTATGGGAATCAAACCCACAAACAGTGCTGAAAATGATCCCATAGCAAACATGTAAACACTGATGTTTTGCTGTGGATTTTTGCTTGTAATGGTTCGGTTAACCCCTGGAACCCACACAGACGTAGCACCAAGGCATTACTCTACCACATTCCCACACACACACACACACACAGTGTCGGTGTAACAACATCCGTGTAGGAGGTGACTTCAAGGGGTGACTAACATTTGGCCAGGTCTCAGCCTGCCTTTGAGCCCAGCTGGGTCTTTTGACTTTCCTTACCCCCATTAAACCTGTGTGCGGCATACATGACAGCATTGTTGCATCCTGCTAGTATTTGCCGTATGTGGTCTCTCTGAACTCTGCAGCATTCAGGCCCGGTTGAGGTCTCAGATGTTATACTTGGTGGTGTGTCTTTGAACATGACATCTGTTGGCTGTGTGAGTAATGGTGTGTGGTGCTGTGGCATGATGTGCTGCGGCCGAACATCAGGTGCTCTCTGGTCTATCCGCCGCACATCTGTTCCCCCGTGGCTCAGTACATACACACAGCGGTAAGTGAGTCCTGACCGCGCTCGTGATGATTGATCTGTCAGTGAGACTGATGAGGCTGTTGTCAACACATGAAACTGATAATGTCTTCTTCTGAGAGAGGCCTTTGAGAAACATAGTCATTTAAATGACCAACAACCATTTGTTAAACTGTATCACTGGGGAACAAATATAGTGATTAAACACTGATATCCACATTGCATAACCTACACAGATAACCAGATTTAAACATAATAAACTAAGGCTTTCTGACTCCATAGCAATGACTAAAAATATTTGCCTTTTGAGCATTGAACATAATAGCACTAATAGCCAGGATACAGGTGCTTTAAAAGCGGTTGCTCACACGTCACAGAGAGAGGAAATAAAAATATTATGTTTACTATAATTACAGCTCCTGAATGGGCCAGAAGAACACACTGGTGTTATCATTATCCAGACTGGCCTGTTTTAAAATATCACATTAATGGGTGGACCGACTCAGGAAGTGAACCAAAGAGCGAAAATAAACTTGACCTTAACTTAACTGATCTGTCAGTACAACATCTGAGACTCCTGTTAATGCCAAGAACACAGCGCTTTGATTTGTACAAATAGATGTAATGAACTACAAGAGTCAAAACTTCTGATGATGTTTTTTTTTTATTATTATTTTGCTCTGAAAAAAAAAATCACATAAATAAAAATCACTTCAAAACTGCAGGACAGGATCTGAAAGGGTGGAACACTTTAATTCACATTTTTTTTGCTTTGACAGCTGAACATGGATCTGAGGGAGTTTCTCCTAAAAATGATGGTAAGACGACATGACAATACAACATACCAAATTTTGCTACAGTGCATTTGATATTTGACTCCCTTTTAAGTTTCTTAACAATACAGATGCTGAGTGCACAGTTTTTAATGTAGCCTTTAATCAATACCCAGCCAGTGCAATGTATCGTAATGAACATTGAGGCAAAGCCAAATGTGGCCTAAAGATCCCCAGACCTGCAGGATACATTTGGGTGGGGGAAGTGAAAGAGCAGTGCTTGCCTCAGACCTCACTACCACAGCTCATGTGCCTTTGAGCAAGGCCCACAAACCCCCAGCTCCTACAGTGGAGTTGCTGGCAGATCCAACTGGTTGTACTGGGCAGCTTCCAGGTGTGAATGTGTGTAACTGTGTGAGTGTGAGCAGGGTGCTCCTGGAGAGCATCGCTCTCAGTGAAGCCACCCTGAGTAATTAAAAAGCGATCATGTCTACTCAATGATCAATTTATTAATCACAGTGCTATTGATCATCTTACTGAGTGCCAAAAATTAAAGCCAGAAATCAGATATTTATGCATCATATCTCTTTTCATGAAATACTTAATATCTCAAGGAGCGTCTGCATCATTTGCTTTTCTGTTTCATAAATAAATATCATATCGTCCAATAAGGAATATAAAAACAACTGTAACATCATTATGTTAAAAACTGTTGAAGGTGGTTAAAATCTCTATAAATACAGTTAGCTTAAATAAATAAATTAAAATTATAAATATACCGTTTACTGTACACAAAAAAAAAAGATGGACTTGTGCAGGAAAATACAAAATGCTGTCTGTTGAGAAAAAAAAATCCAGGTTGAGCTCTCGTTAAAAATCTTATCTCATTCAGTTCAGTCTGAAACGACCTCTTTTTTTCGCACAGTCAAGAAGCAGCACAGAGTCTAGACATGTTTCTTCTTCTTCTTCTTCTCCTCGTTCCTTCGCGCTCGTCACCTATCTTTCCTAACATCTCCAGTCCATCCTCTGGGCCGTTTCAGTATTCCAGTTTCAGGCGGGCCGTCTTCTTTTGAGGCCTTTCGGGAATATGTTCAGGTGCCCATTTTTCATCTGAACGTCTAGCAGAGGGTCAGGCGGACAACAAACCTCTGTTCCCTTCTTCATGTACGATCCTTTTTTTTTCCTCCAGGACCTCCTTTTGCGTTTCACTTCTCTTTTTCTATTTTGAGGTAGAATTTCCACATCTTTGCCTACCATGAAAAAAAAACACGAGAGGCAATGAGCAAAAACCTTGTTTCACTCAGGCAACAAAGAAGAAAAATGAAGATGTTCGTCAGTGTGCGTGTTTGACGCCATGTTCCTCACTACTCACCTCTCTTTGTCTCTTCAGTGGTTGGACGCTAACCCTAGTTTGACCTTCTCTTCATTCTCTACATCATACGCTCCCCGCTTGTGAAACCTGCAATACACAAAAGAGAAGGAGCTTGTTCAGACTATTTTTCTGTGTCTATCTGTGACAGGTATCAGCTAAAGTCTCTAGAAAAGCCCTTTATCTGTGTGTGTATGGTTGTTGGTGCGGTGGTTTGTGAGTGAATCCACGAGTGTTTAACTTACCTGAGCAATAATAAAAGGCCTATGATGACCAGGCAGACGGATGACAGCACCACCGCCACCACGGCCAGGGCTGTGGTCCGGTTGTAACCCTCCTGGGGCTTCTCCAAGGGCAGCGTGAAAAACTGACACCTTTCCCCGGAGTAACTCGGGTGGCACCTGCAGACAGGACAGAGAGGTTAATAATTCAGTGGGTTTGGAGCGGTGGAGACGGTGCGCAAACGGATGCAGAGCTAATACTTACACACAGGACGGGGCCCGGATGTCCCTCAGGTACTGGCAGGTGCCGTGAATGCAGAAATCTTTATACTTCCTCAGACAAGGATTCCTCTTCTTCCCCTTCCCTTTCCCCTTCTTTCTTCCTTTTCCTCTCCTTCTATTTCCCTCTGTGCTTTCAGCCTCCAGGATGGCGGACGGGTCTTTGGGTTTGCTTGACATGGCAACTAAACCAAAAAACAACAAAAAGGAGCAATTACATCTTATTGTCTTTGCTAAGGAGGCGAGTAAAAACTGAATTAAAACAGTGGTGAGAAATATAAGAAAATGGCAAACTTGTCTCCTTTACCTTGTGGGAGGTCCACTTCATAGTCTCCAGACATGCCATCTTCATACTCGTCTACATAATAATATTCATCGTTGTACTCCTCCTCCTCCTCGCCTCCCTGACCGTACTCCACTGTCGTTGCACTTCTGCTCTCCTCCTCCACCCTCTTGTCTTTGGTTGTGTCCAAAAAGTTGATAACAGCTGTGTGCCGCTGCCTGTCGCTCTCATACCTGTCGACTGCAGCACCACTGGCCAGTCTGGACACCACTGGGGGGCAGAGAATGAGAGCGTTAAAAGTGTTAAAATTGCATGTAAGTTTGGTTTGATGCAGTCTTTAACAGAACAGACCACCAGAACACCTCAGAATCTCTTCCTCTAGGGGACAGTCGGCGCACAGCGGTTAGTGTGCCAAGATGGGCAGGACCTCTGAAGGCAAGTCGAAACATGTTGTGCACAAGGAAGCTCCAGGCTGGATTTTTTAGGGGGCTTTCAGTGCAATCATACTGATCCCTGTTAGGAAATGCACCAGCTCAGACACAGAACTCGGTCCTTAAGGGGTTGGCAGGTATTGACTGCCTTGCTCGGGAGCACTTCAGCAGAGGGGAACCTGAGCCAGAAGTGGGGCTCGAACTGGAAAGCCTCCCTCAGAGGCAACACTTAAGATTTGTGGGCTTTGGGACGTTGGCATATACTCTCCCTGCCTCATACACACACACAAAATGCATGGACAGACAGTTAGCTAATGTCAGGCAAGAATATGAGTTAAAAATAAATGTATCCAGTTACATAAAGCATGCTCTAAAATAGAGAGATGACCCCATTAGCTCCTGAATAGCCTGGCATCATGAAAACCGTCGCCTTAAAGGTTATGAAGTTTACAAGACATGTTATGAGCTCGGCCATGCTTGAGAGGTTTACACTAAATAGGAGGAGAAGAGACGAGAGAGAGAGAGAGAGAGTCAAACAGAGAAAGAAACACACTTGTTACGGGCGCACATGAAACTCACCCAAGGCGTGAACCAGCAGGAGCACAACACTGAAAATCCTCATGCTGTCAAAACTTCCAAGGATTTTTTTTTAGGAAAAAAAAGTTTTAAAAAATGATTATTCCTTCCACTTGTTCCCGGTTCTAAATATTCCTTTGTTTCTTTTCTCTTTTTTTTTTCTCGGTGTGTTTGTGTGGATTAATTCCGCTTGTTTGCGACCTCTTCGTGTTCACTTCAGAGGGCTGGTGCGTCTCGGATGTTTCGGGCTGAGCGGAGCGCAGAGAGAGAGCGTCTGGACAGAGGCTCCGCGGTATTTATGGGTCTCTGCACTTCACCACGCCTACACAGCTCCGAGGAGGCTGTGTGTGTGAACATGTGTGACAAGACACAGACACTGTGTAATGCTGCCCATTAATTACTGCGTTGATGAATGGATTAGCCGTTATTACTCACTTTGGTGCGGAGCTACAGTATATGGCCGCTTTAAATTCAAATGAACGTTTCTCTGATGGTCACAGTGGTATTTATTAGGCTCTACTCAGGAGGATTTTGCCTGATTTAAATGTACTGTAGCACATCCTGGATAAGTTTCCATGGAAGTTGTTGGAAATTCATTCTGTAGTTATTTTATCAATGATATAGTAGATGAATCAGTCATCTTCTTATTAGTGCTCCTGTCTTTCAAAACACTGTCTCTCATTTCTATAAGCCACAGTGTTTGTTGACTCTTTGCCTGTCAGGTTCAACTCACTTGCCCCATTTCATTTTTGAGTTTTATTAGTATATATTATTATTACTAGATTTTATAGAGTTTTAAGTATTTCATGGTATGATATTTCATCACTCTGCTGTCTTGGCACTGTTGAGCTCTGTACTTTAAGCTGTTTTTTTTTGTATTTGTTGGATAGATAGATAGATAGATAGATAGATAGATAGATAGATAGATAGATAGATAGATAGATTAAGTTGAAGTGTTACAGCAGACAAGTCACATAAAACACAAAAACAGGGTAAGAAACAAAATACAATAAAAAAATTATAAAATATAAAAAACGAAATAAAATAACAAATAAATAAATAATTCCCAAAATTGTAAAATGTGTGCCTTCTTACTTGTCTTTAAGTTTTACTATTAACAATGACTTTTATTACCCATTGACTCAGGCTTGCAGCCGACACTATGGCTTGAGGGATTCAGGGTTTAATCCAGATGAGTCCAGTGGCTTAAGCAGACACACACATAGAGGAGTGCAAAGCAGCCCCACCCAAATTTAAAGTAAAATAATTAGAGTGATGTTGAAAAATGGCAGGCTAACACAACCTATAAAACAGAAAAAAAAATACCTGCATGGTCTAAACTGGACTGGCCTATAAATAATAAAAGCACCTTGTAAGAGATTCAACATGCAAATGACACACAGCTTGTCTGCGCCACCGCGTGGTAAAACTATGAACTACATCATAACTGCTCTGAGTACACATGGAGAGGACTACAGGTGGACTCTGAAGGTTGATTACACTGCTCGCACACCAATCAAAGGTTTGGTTTCAGGTATTGATCTGTTACCTGTCATTCAAGCATCTGGATGAGGTCTTCAGAGGACTTCTGACTGATGGGCTAGAAGTCACTCATTGAATCTAATGATCCAGTCAGACAGTTCTGAGATGAATAATAATTACATTTTATTTAGAGAAGGTTGTTTAGCTACATAACATTTATAAAATCCGTAATGAAAGGTTGCTAAGGTAGGATTTGGAGAGTTGGGAGAGAGATAAACAAATTGATACCAAACATAAAACAGGTTCATCTAACGGTGACCACATTATCCAGATCTAATAATCAGACAAATATGAAGCATTACTGACATACTGCCAATAATGTTTAGCACAAGTGCTTCAACTGACTCCAATATGTTCTTAATATGTTTGGCTAATTAATAAGATTATTCAAGTGTCCCAGTAAGCTATGACAGTGATCCAGCATGCACAATACCAGGACCCTAAATAGCTTTAGAGTGGGTCAAGGCCTCAAGATTAGGTAGAAATGCACAATCTGTCTTTAAGGCTCTTTCTATTTCAATTTATATCAATTACTCAAACAAATGTCCATAAACGTATTGCCACACAGTGTACCTGGGGCCTCTGGTGCCCCTGAGGGTCTGGGGGGCAGCTGCCCGCTTTACATGGCTGGTAATCCAGGCTTGACTGTCAAATACCAGTTCCTGAAAATAACCATGTAGAAAAGACTTCTCATTTGAAATCTTCATAGTAAGGGTTTGCTTCCATTCGTATGAAATACAAAAGCATGTTGGTAATAGAAGAAAGAAAGCGTGACACTCTCATTACCAGTCTGAGATCAGGACTTACAGGGTTCAGTCAAACACTTATCAGGGGAAATATATAATCATTTTTTTATGTCTGTCTCCGCTCCAGTCCAGTAGGTGGCGGTAATGCTCCTATAAACTCACTTCCTAACCAACAATAAATTCAACGAAGAAGAAAAAGTTCTGACAGCGCGTGCGATTGCTCCGGTCCGGTCACGTGTCTATTCGGGGGGCGAGGGGGAGGGGGGACAAACATGGCCGACGAGGCAGGGGAGGTAAACACAGCTGTTGAGGATGGCGAAGCAAAACAGCAGCTAGATGAAGAAGTTTCGGGAGCCGCGACGGATGGCGAGTCCGGCGGCGGCGGCGACGAGCAGGACCGGGCGGAGAAGCCGGCTCCGGCTCCGGCGGCAGAGAACAGTTGGTCGGCTCCCATCCTGTCTCTGGCTCGGAAGGCCACGGAGACGATTAGCAGCGGGGTGAGCTACGCTGCTGGCCCGAGAAATCCCTCACAGGGGTCCGCTGCGAGCTCCCCGACGGAAAGGGAGCCCGAAAATGCTCTCAACAACACTTCAAAAAAGCTTCCAGGTATGCTGCGACTATTATTAACCCTTGACACTCAAACTAACGCTCTCCTTTTGATCTAAATTATAAATACTGCAGCCATACAGTCCATCTACTTCCTCTTTGGGTTAGCTAGCTGTCAGGACACATGACTTCAAGGGTGGAAACATGATTTTATGGGTTGCTGACCGTGCAGGAGGTCATGCTGCTGTCTCTGCCGCTACATGTGGTGTTTATTCTGCATTTTATGGACACAAGCTTGCATGATAATCTCCTCCAAGCCTGCGTCTGTCTGACTCATCTTGTTTCATTTTTTCTTTGCCTTATATCCTTTACAGTTCTGCCACCGAAAGACCCCATGGCAATAGAAAGATCCAACCTCCTCAGCATGATGAAGCTGAGCATCAAAGTGTTAATTCAGTCCTCCTTGAGTCTGGGCAGGACGCTGGACTCGGAGTACCCTCCTCTGCAGCAGTTCTTTGTGGTCCTGGAGCATTGCCTCAAACATGGGCTGAAAGGTGAGACAGTCCATGAGGCTAATTTAGTTTTTATTAAACGTGATCCAATCCCATGTCAGCACCAGAGCAGGCAGAAATCATTTCCACTTTTTGTTTTGTTTTTTTCAGCCAAGAAAACCTTCATTGGTCAGAACAAGTCCATATGGGGACCCCTGGAGCTGGTTGAGAAGTTGTGCCCAGAGTCTGCTGACATTGCCACAAGTGCCAGAGACCTGCCCAGCATTAAGTATGCCATGCTAAACCATTTCCCAGTAAACCTACAATATTTAATGCTTGGCGCCTGTGTGATTATTGGCGATTTGATTTTTCTTCTCTTTTCAGGACCGGTTTGGGGAGAGCAAGGGCTTGGCTGCATTTAGCTCTCATGCAGAAGAAAGTAGCCGACTATATGAAAGCTTTGCTGGACCGCAAAGATCTCCTGAGGTCAGTAAACAGAATTAGTTATGTGGACTAAATAAAGCAGGTATTTTTATACTAGAATGTTCACATACTTTTTCTTCAATCCCTCTCTTGTCTGTCTCCATCCTAGTGAGTTTTATGACTCCGGAGCACTGATGGTGGAGGAGGAGGGGGCGGTGATTGGGGGGCTGCTGGTGGGCCTCAACGTGATTGATGCTAACCTCTGCATCAAAGGGGAGGATCTTGATTCTCAGGTGAGTGCAGACAGGTTTTGCGGGCCTTACGCATCCCAGCGGTCGCACCTCGTTTTCTCCATCAAGATACACGGTGATCAGTTTCGCTTTCCCATTTAGGTGGGAGTCATTGACTTCTCCCTTTATCTGAAAGACCCCGCCAACAGCGAGACTCCGAAAGAGTGAGTGCTCGCTTTCAGCTTGATTCATCATCATCTGAGCCGCTCTATGTTCTTATTGATAGCAGACCTACTGCACGCTCAGCTGTTTTGTCCTCTCTTTCAGTGATGGCAAGATGACAGCCATATTGGATCAGAAGCACTACATTGAGGAGTTAAATCGTCACCTAAGTGGCACCGTCACTGACCTTCAGGCTAAGATGGACTCTCTAGAGAAGACCAACAGTAAACTTGTAGAGGAGGTCTGTGTGTGAACTGTTGCATGATTGTGCTCCAATCAACTTATCATTCCTCTCTAATGTCAACATAGCATCTGTGTTGCCTGACTGACTAGTGCGTGTTTTTCTTTTCCTCAGCTGACAGCAGCAACAGACAGAATCAACTCTCTGCGCGATGAACAGGAACAGCTAAGACAGGAGAATGAGTCCATCTTGCAGTCCAGCCAGAAAAAAGAGGAGGTGAGAAAGCATCTACAAGTAACTGTAACTAAACCACTTCTGATCTTAAAAACAAACAAACAAACAAACTGTATGATGTGTTTGTTTTTCCAGGCAACCCTTCAGGACAGCCAGGTGGAGCTGGAGACGTACAAACAGACTCGACAGGGCCTGGACGAGATGTACAATGTGGTTTGGAAGCAGTATAAAGAGGAAAAGCGCATTCGCCAGGTCAGGTATCATCAGGTTATAGCAGTAGAATATATCATGCATGCGGCAATAGAAGCTGCTCTGTGTGGGGGTGGGGTAGAGGCTGAAGATCCTTTTTGGGGTGGGATGCATTTTACTAGACTCTAGAACTGAATTTGACTCATGCCGTTTGTATGTCTGCCATGCGCGATGTCAGGAGCTGGAGCGTGAGCTGGAGCTCCAGGTGGGTCTGAAGCAGGAGATCGAGGTGGCCATGAAGCTGCTGGAGAAGGACACGCATGAGAAACAGGACACGCTGGCAGCCTTGCGGCTCCAGCTAGACCAAGTCAAGACTCTCAACCTGCAGATGTTCCACAAAGCTCAGGTAGACACGCGCGAATACACCTTTTCTTTCCCTTGGACGCCCACTCAGACAGAACGCACATTTACGCAGCCCATGTGTCTCTTAAGGACTCCGAACGAGAAGCGGAAAAAAAGCAGGCGGAGGCCGTGCAGCTTGAGCAGAAGATGGATGAAATGGAGAAAACCATGATGGAACTGGAGCAGAGGTACGCATTGTGCAAGTTTCCGTGTGTTCAAGTGATATTCCCTTGAATTAATATTCTTCTTCTTGGTCGTTTGTGCGTCACAGACTGCAGAACTCTGAGCGAGAGCGCAAACAAAGTGACCAGTCGGACAAAGATATGAGGGTGGAGCTGGAAGGAAAAGTGGATGCTTTGCAGAAACAACTGACTGACCTGGATACACTAAGGTTAAGACATGCACAGTTGGAAAAAATAAAATAATACAATTTAAATTGCACAAGTTCACAAACTACTAAACAGAAAGCATTGTACACATGGATAAAATGACACTGTACTAATTTGGCCAACATGAGTTAAGAAGAACAGTTCAGTAGTTCTTCTTGGAAATGTCTTGAGCTCACACTTTGGTTCATTTAAAGATTAGTAAAACTTCAAAATCAGCTTCCAGACTAACTTTAGTTACTTTCTGTACCATACTAACTGTAGAGGAAGGTTTGCTAATCAGTGGTCTTGGTAGGGGAAAAGGAATTTCCTCTCGAGGTGCACTGGACATTCTTATCGCTCCTTTACATCTTCTGTTCCAACAATAACACAATACACTAAAACAATATATAAGTTTGGAAAAAAAGTCAGAATTAATAGGCCCAGTACTAATTCAGTGTCAGTATCTGTATCAGTAGCTAGTACTTTAATTTTATAGGATATAAGCTTTAAGTGTTAAGTATAAAGACATGTATCGTATGCCCCCTGTTGTCTGATTATTAGTAATGGTTCTTCATCCAGGCTTAAATTGGCTGTAAGAATCACAGTGTCTCTTCTCTGTTCTCAGGCTGGGTTTGGAGAATGAGCTGCGCACTGAGAGGGAACAGAGACAAAGCCTGCAGAAAGCTCTCCAACGGGAACAGGACAACAGCATCGAGCTCCGCACACAGCTGCAGCAACTCCAGGGCCTGCACACGGTCAGTGTCACACACACATCACAGGGCTTCTTTCAAAATGACCTGTTTAACTGTAGTAACTAGAGGGTTCGTATGTAGTTTGTTAAGTCCCTATGAAGAAGTCTTCATCATTATGTGTGGTGCAATTCATTGAACATGCGTGTAACTACCAGACACAGCTGCAAAATAACCACTTTAAAAAGGTTAAAAAGTGCCTGTTTATCATAGCTTTGGGTTCATTTTTTTGGGTTCAGTCTTCAAGATTAGTTTGATTAGATGCTGCAGTTTGAGTGGTTTGTTTTAAATATTTACATATGCAGTATCAATATTTGCAATGTAATTGCAGTAGTTCAGTTGGTGCAGTCGCCTCAGCAAAACATTGTTCATCCTGTTTAGGTTTCTCTAAAGTGGTGTTAGCAAATACTTAACAATCCTGTAGTGCTGTGATGTGATGGTGCTTGTTTCCTGGGAATTGCAGGAGCTGCAGGATTTGAAGCAGGAGAAGCAGCAGCTGCAGCAGACATGTGAGCAGCAGGAACAGGCTCTGCAGGAGATGGGACTGCATCTCAGCCAGTCAGTACCACTGATTTTGTCCAATTTTTTTGTTAATAATGTGTTACCATTTCATGTCATGAGGATTTTTGTGTTTCCTTCATCTTTGTCAAAGGTCTAAACTTAAGATGGAAGACTTCAAGGAGGTCAACAAAGCTTTGAAGGTAAACTGTTAAGAATGGTGGCCTTGTACAATTGATGATGTAAAATTTGAAAAGAAATCCTGAGAAGCCATATGTTGTTATGTTCATTAGGGCCACGCCTGGCTGAAAGATGACGAGGCCACTCAGTGCAAGCAATGCCAAAAGGAGTTCTCCATCGCACGCAGGAAGGTAGGCTCCTTATTCGTCACATTTTATTTGTACTTCCATGATACTCATCTTCACAGCAATGTCAATGAGCTGTCCGTGTCTGTGTGTTGCAGCACCACTGTAGAAACTGTGGAGACATCTACTGCAACAGCTGCTCCAGTAATGAGCTGGCCTTACCTTCCTACCCTCGGCCTGTGCGGGTGTGCGATATGTGCCACTCCCTCCTGCTGCAGAGAAGCTCCTCCACAGGCACTTCCTGACAAAACACCTACAAGCTTAAATGTTTCTGCGAGAGCTTTCTAACACTGCGCATATTCACCCACTATGATTTTTAACTACTAACTGAGAAAATGTCATCAAATCTTACGGAAATGTGATTTGGTGTTCCATTTCCACTGTTACCTGAAATTCAGGAACATTAGTTCATCTGTATTAAACAAGGGGCCACCTTTTAACACTGATGGGATGAGCTAATATAGTTTATGCAGGCTGTATGTTAAAGAGACTTTGCTTAGAGTTTGAAATAGTTATTTTATTTGAGCTGGAATCAGTTTGACAATTTGGTACTCGATAAACTGACCACTGTGTAATTTTTCATATTCAAATCATGGATGTTGATTATGTTCAGGTCCCATCAAGGTTACTGTTGGTCTTCAGCTTTTGTTAAGGATCACTTGTGTAGCTGGTTTTCTGGAGAACACATGTATTTCACTTTGATGTCGTTCAACTTGTCATGCATCTACTCTGTAACAATGTTTGCAGCCTTGGCCCCACTGCTGGATACATGCAACATTATGTAAATGACTGTAGAATGTTAACAAATCTAACTATTTTAGAATGTATTATAACGACAGGGTTTTGTGGATTGTGTCAACTGCTACGAAGCCATTTTCTCAATTAATTTGGGAATGGTGACCAAAAGTTTTTTATCTAGATATTTGATAAATGAATAAAGCCTCCTGTTTTGCAACGCTTGTTTCAATTAGATATTCCAGACTAGTTTATTCACTTTGTGCACAGGAAATACAAATAGCATTTGAAGCAGTAGAAACCTTCATGTCAGCAGATTTGAAATTCATTTGCCGTTGATAATAGCCCTCATCCAGAAAAAAAAAACGCCCTATCAACAGTCACACCTTAAGAAAACAAAACATGCTCTGAACATGTGACGTCTCAAATTCAGATTAACATTTTAACGGGAAATAAAAAAGGCTAAACACTACGTAGAAGATGAAACCAGGACTAAACATCAGAAGAGACATTTTCTGATTTTTTTTGTTCATGCACTCAGACATTGAAATTAATGTTAAAGCCACCAGCACATGAGTTAACCGTGAGGAACAGCGAAGTGTTTGGAGGAGATAACACAAAAACAGTGCACTTCCTGGTAATGAAAATTTAAAGCGCGGTTTCTGTGATGTGTCAAATCTGTGAGGAATGGGGAAGACAAACAGCGCTTCTCTTTGACACTTCTTGTGACACCAGATGATCTCGCTTCTCTCCGAAGATCATCCACTTAAAAAAAAATACAAACCCTACCCATCGATATTTTCAACAACCTCGCCTGACCCTACCCTATGTTCACTAGGTGAGACTTACGTTTCCAGTCCTTCCAGCAAAATGCTGAGTTAAAAAAACATCAAATTAAGGGAGAAAAAAAAAATCTACATTCCCCATCCCCCGCCCAGTCCATTCATAGAGCCTCTGCTTCCTCCTCCTCCACCGCCGCCATAGTAACTGCTTCCCATTCCGCCCTGGTTACCTAACAAGAGAGAGAATACACACTATAGGACCGAGGAGTTCATCAAGGAGCCATACACAGAAACACACTGCACTTCTGTCCTTCAAGCAGAAAGGGGGTGAAGATCAGCCCAGTGCAGAGCACAGATGTGGTGCATATTAATACTTTGCATTAATTAAGTGTGATGAGAGCAGGAAAAGTTGTAGTTTAGGGTGGATGTTGATGAAACCTATTATAACAGAGCTGACACTCACTATAGTCACTGTAGCCGCCCATATTTCCCTGGCTGCTGTATCCACCAGAGTACCCTGAGCTCAGCTGGCCACCGCTGTAAGACGACTGGTTCCCTGTGGAGAGGACAGATCGCACCAGGTTCAGGAGGACGCTAAAACATCATAATTATTCCATAAATGTCGTATGCTGTTGTACTGTTGTGTGCTGCTCCTCATTTTGTGAAGCTCTGGCTTGTCTGAGAAAATGGTCGAGCAACACCACAAGGATTTTGTGCTTGTGTGCAAGCATTTTCATCCAAACAACACATGCCACTAACTGACAACCTCCATTACTGATACTTACCCATGCCACCCATCATCTGGCTGCCGTAGGCTCCGTTACTGCCACCTGCTGTTGAGTTCAAGAACAGCTCCACATAGCGGTGCTCTGAGGGGTGAAAGAAACCATTAACATCATTATGAACGTCTGTATGCAGGGTGGAAGTGGTAAAGTCACTTATTTTAAACTCACGCATGTTGGCTTTGTCTTTAGACATGGCTGCCACAGCATCCTCATGTGTTGCAAACTCTACGTCTGCCTCCCCAGTTACTCTGCCATCTGGGCCGATCTCAATATGGACCCGCACTGGATTCAATGGCGAGAAGAACTAAGAAAACCAAAACAAGGACAAATTAACACATTTGTGTAAGATGCAACCTTAACATCTATAATAAGGACTTCAGCGAGCCAGTCATTCTTCAGATATTCTGCAATCCTTCCTCTGACTTACATTGTAGATGTCTGTCTCTGTGGCTCTGTATGGAAGGCCTCTCATGTGGACACAATGGCCTGTTGTGCTCTGAAAGGAAGAGCCACCATCGCCATACCGTCCATCCGATACACCTGAATATACATAATCGAGATTAACAGAAGGTCTTACGAGAGCTTTACATCCTAATCTTATTAATTCTATTGTGCCGTGTTGGCATGGAGGGACATAGGGTGAGTGGTTATAGGTTAATATCACCAAATCTGATTTCACTTCATCTTCAGTCCACTTGACACCCACCTCCCCCATAGCCGCCGCGACGCATTCTGTCATAGGATCCCCCTCGGCCCATCATGTTGTAGCCGCGACCGCCAGAAGGCCGGTCGTAGGGGCCAGGTCTCTGCATGCCCATGGGCTTCCGCTGGGGTTCGTAATGGGTCCGCACCTCAGCGCGGCTACTCTTGAAGATCTCAATGTACCTAAGAGCATAGAGATACCACAGTGAGGGCATGGGGAATGGACTGGGCAAGGCTGCATTTGCTCAATACTGATGAAACTGGGCTATGCAGATGCTGTCGTGGTGTAGTCCATAGGTACTATCTTAATGCTAGTTGTTAATAGAGTAGATAAAAAGAACAACTTATTAACTGAGTTGCAAAAATTAAGCTGTCCAAATTGATAAGGGCCTTATTGACTTTTACACTTTTCTTATGGTTACCTGAAGTGAGTTATATATCTGATTCAATAGAGCGTCCCGTGTCCTTGCCATGACAGCCATTGTCCTGGTTTTAGCGGGACAGAGAGGGCTCCAGCCCTTCTGCAACCCACTCTAAGCATTACCTGTGACTGTGGGCTCCAGATCCATGTGTACAGTGGCCCTCTGATTTTACCACCAGGGAGACTCCTTACCATTTATCAACCTGGACTGACGTTTAGTGCTGAGACACCATTAGTTCTCAAAATTAAGCATGTACTCTAAATTCAGGATTCATCTCATCTTTGTGAATGGTGACCAAGCACTAATTTTCCCATTGAACATTGTGAATGTGTGGCATGTTTTGATCTAACGTGGCAATTTGTGTATGTGTTTGTGGCAAGTATTACAAATGTGCTTAAATTAGCCAAGATTAATATAGTGTCCGCTTTGCATTTGGATCAGATGTTGAGGGTGCACACCATAAGAAAAGCAACTTATCCAGCCAACCAACCAACCATCCCCACCTGTGCCCTATTCTTTCCTTGTGTTTCTTTAGAGCCTTTTCAGCTATATCCTGTGAAGCAAACTGCACGAAGGCCTCCCCCGTACTCCTCCCCTGGATGTCCACCGGCAATGTTATCCCATTTGGCACGATTTCCAACCCTTCAACCCAAGGACAGATAACCCCAGCAGGGGACATATTAAATCACATGCCCAATCACAGAGAGAAGTTTCTCTAAAGAGAGAGATAGAAAACTTATGGAAAACTCTATACATCATCACACAAACCAGTTCAGTTTTTAACCAGTGACTGGCCATTTATACGACTTATATTTACTGTATTTGGGGGATAAAATAGAAATGAGAGGATAGAGGAAGAATATGGAAAAGGGCACTGTTTGGGACATCAGGCTAGTATTGGTGTGTTGATGAAGAGAGAACAAGATCCTGGTGGGTGACATGAGTTAAATTACTGTTCGCCCATTAGGAACTAATCTAACACTTGGCGTATAGTGTATATAAAGAAAAATGCATTTAAAAGACAAGGGTGTGAGGAAATGGGACAAAGAAACAATGATACTGGGGTAAGAGACTGTCCAATCAGTGATGAGTGAGACCCATTCCATCATTAGTAAATTACCAGTAGGCACAGACAACTTAAAAATGTAACTAAGCCGCATTACAACATCAGACCCAATTAAAGAAAGAAAAAAGGTGATGAAAATGGGATAAAGATGGATATGATGGGCAAAAATGGGAAAGGGTGTTTGCATAACAGATTCCTGCCTTTGAACTAAACATAAAGTCTTCAAATAATTCCTCCATTTAAATTGTAACTGGCTTCCTTTTCTGGCGTCATTTCCTCACTGATCACTAATCCAAAAACATAAGTCATTTTATTGTTCCATTATGTAATAATATACAGTAGGTGATAATAATTTTCCAGAGGCATATTGAATTCTTTGTAACATCAGATGCAAGAATTGTTAAATGTCCATAGGAGAAAGAAAACAAGAAAAGGAAGATGAAAAAAAAACAAAAAACTTATCACCAACATTACATAAGGGGGCTTTACAATTAACCACTGAGCAGGGCTCATTCTTACCTGAGAAAAACTGCACTATCTCCTCCTTGCTGCAGCCAAAGGGAAGGCCTCGAAGCCGGACGAGCCCATCTCCTGCTGTTTCTGGACAGTTTGGACCAGTGTGCTTCATGACCCAGTCCATCTCGACATTGTTGGATTTAAAAACTATATCACAGGACAAATAACAGTCAGCTACCACTGCTTAAAGTTGAGACAATTCAAAAGGAGCCATTATGTGTAAGCAGTTGTACACACCCTCTACATATCTGTGACCCATAGTTTCCCTGTCCTTCTTCACTGCGATCTTCAGGTCTTCCTCCGTCTCCAACTCCACAAATGCCTCTCCGCTGGGACGTCCCTCTCTTGTGTAGGTGAAGTGGATGCCGCCTCCATTGTTGATGATTTTGCAATCTGCATTTGAAATGTATTATTATCTCATTATTCCTGACTGCTTTAATTTTTTGTTTAGTTTCTTAAAAAATACAACATATAAACACCTACCTGAGAAAAACCTCTGTACTTCATCCACTGAGCAGGACCAAGGGAGACCCCTGATGCGCACTACGTATCCCTCATCAGCCATGACTGGTCACGATCCCTAAAGAAAAACATCCCACCATTATTCACTCTTTAAGCATGAGAGATTAGCACATACACACATACTACTAATTAGATGATCAAAAGTTTCTGCACTGTTTTTCTCATAAAGTGTTCAACCATTTGTATCTTGAATTATAGTGCACCTCTGCTCCGCTTCACATGGATCACATGGAGTACACGGTCTCCCATCCATGTGAAAGTAAATCCCAAGAACACTGCTATTTTCACAAAGGGGAAACACTAACCCACATTTGAGGCTTTCATTGATATTTTAATTATTTCCCACACATCTGCAGGTTCACAACAAAGGTGAAATTGGCTGTGGTATAACTTGCTTGGACTAAAACATTGTTTTAATTGCCATTTACTTTCTACAAGATGAAAAGGGGTTTACGATTTCCTCCAAGATTTTTAATGATCACAGTCGTACTTTCAGTTACAGAGTCAGTTGCTTGGACCAAGGTAAATGTGAATTAGCTTAGTTAGCAACGCCATCTTGAGGCCGTTTGCCAACCAGTATATACCAAGTCAAAAATCTCGATGTCGTGGCTGTTCACTGCTACAAAGAAAGGTTTAATCTGAAACATAAATCGCAGGAAAGTTGCCAAAACTAACAAACCTTATTCCCAGCTCTTCCCAACTAAAACACCACTTCATAAAAAGCGCGAACCCCGGGTCGCCCCCAGCTAGCGTTAGCGACACAACAGCGTGCCGCTAGCGTTACTTTCATTCGATAATATTTCTGGTGTTTTAAGCGTTTCAATAAATGTTTAAAAGTTCACAGAGGCCACATCATAAATTAGTAATTAAGGACCTCATTTATTTTCGGCAGGGTGCATGGCCTTCGGTACGCTCACTACCGCACCCAGACACAAGAACAAAAGCGGCCCTCTCAGCCGGCGCCATATTATTAGCGGCAACAGCTAGCTAGCTCTCAAGCTAGCATTTGCTAACTAACGGTATTATAATAGAATCTGGTAGAGCGTTACACACAGGCAGCTATAATATGCTATGAAAATATGCAAACTTGGCATTGCGTTTTTATAACACAAACTAAAAGATAGCTACATTTAGCAATTTACCTGATTCAAGCGTAGATACAACACGCCGTAGTATGTATGACCAGACCTGCGTGATGAAGCTGAAACCTTGCACTGGGTTGCCACAACTCCCAAACCATCCCCCTTTGAGAAACTACAAAACGACGCACTTAGCTAATTATCGCGTCTGTTATTCAACACGACCAAGCATTTTAAATATATTTGTAACCAATATAAGTACCTTGCTGTGATTTGAGCGGTGTCGAAATCTAAGAATCTCGAGTATGCCAAATCTCCTGTAATATCTTAAAATTGACAGAAAGTGTGGGTTTTTATACAGACCTGGCAACCCCGGCTGAATAACCAATCACCTCCGACTGGCCTCCGTCCACGCCCAAAAATGATGACGTTACCGCCCTAGGCCCTGGCTGGCCGGGTGGCCTCTCATGGCCTACAAATCCAAGTTACCCTGTTTACAGTGGTCAGTAACCAACTTGTAATGCTTTTCAGTTTCTTTTAAGGTAGAATATATGTACCTCACATGCTACAACAAGGCCAAACGGAGAAAAGCCAACTCAAAACATCAGGGACAACTTTATTTGACACTAAAGCCCATTTAATAAGACCACTCAACCAACAGCAAACCATAATAGATTTTTGAGTTTTTGTGATGATGATGTGTAACAGTAACCTAGATGGCATATGCTTATTTAAGTGTATTGTTGAAACTAGAGTAGACCGCGAGCTTTGTGGTCTGTGACTGAAAGATCACTAGTTTAAAATACGGGCAGGAGAAGAGCATAGGCAACACTCACATTCTTAATCCTAATAATAATCCAAGATGTTGGTTTGGCGACTGCCAAAAGTAATAAAAGTAAGCCACAATAGGTCTCTTGTTGAAATTGGTGAACCCTCTGTAAGAATTTGGGCGGGAGAAGTTTCCCTTCCTTCAGCAACTTCAGAAGTGCCCTTTAGCAAAGCACTTTACCTCCTCCTGCTTTAGAGAGGCTGTTTTAGTGGCCAATGGCAGGACAGAATAATAATGGTCAGCTCCAGGAATTAATTAATGTATCTGTCGGAGGTAGACTGTAACAAATTACATTAACTCAAGTAATGCAATTAAGTATAGTTTTGAAGTACTGGTACTCGACTTGAGTGTTTTAATTAGGTGCTTTTTATATATATTCCTAATACACACCACTTTAGTGGGAGATGTTGCACTTGTCACTGCACCATATTTTTCTTATGGCTTACTAGTTACTTTGCATTAAGTCATAAAATATGATGCATTCATGTATATTAAACTACGCAAGAGTATATAGTTAGACTTGGCACTGCCTGGACCATTTACAACATTAAAATACTACTTGGTCATTATTAATTAATCAGTAATTCAACATTCTACTGTACATTTACTTTTTATTCTTAGGTGCATTTTAGATAATACATGTTTACTTTTACGTTAGCAAACTTTCAAATGCAGGAGTTATTAAGTAGTATTTTTATCCTGCAATATTGCTGCTTATTACTTAAGTTAAGGATCCAAATAAATCTTTCCATACTGGTCCATGTATGACTATAAAACACACAATGCTAAAAAAGAATATTGATGGTCACTCATAACAGTTGTAAAGATAATCAATTCAACTGCAAAAAGCAGGAGCCATCTGTTTTGTGTCGTTGCTGGTATCTTGTGTTTTAAGTCTCACAGAATTCAGCTGCATATTAAATGTTCAAATCCATCACCCAGTTCCTGGGAGGAAACCAGACACATTTACAATGAGATCTGACACTGTCTGAATACACAATCACAGGAGTTCTACCAAAGAAGTGCTCCATCAATGAAATACACCTCTTTTAGCACAGACATTATTTCCTTACCTGATAAATAAATACAAGGACTAATAGTATATAAAGAGAAAAGGCATTCTAGGAACTTTGTTGAGTGAGGCTGTAAGACCAATTGGTTGTCTTGGTTCATGATGGACAGGTGCCTGCAGTTAGTGGCAGTTCTGCAAAGTTCAAAACAAACATTCACTGCGGTCCAGGTAAAGACTTTTAAATTTCTGAGTACTTTTTGTACCAGGTGGCCACTTCAAGGAAGTGTATATGCCTCAGTAGTTCGAAAATGAGGTTCTTGATTTTTGTGGGTGAAGTCACTGGTGAAACCCAAGTGTGTTTTTGTCCCTATTATAAGTCACCTAAGCATACACAATACATTGAATTATATCTTGAATTATATCATGGGATTGTGTGTTACTTATTTGCAGCAAAACATCTATGTACATATGTAAGCAGTTCATTTTAAATAAGAAGTGTAATTATGATCCAGTGGTCACTTTGTTTTTTTTCTTGTTTTTCTGTGTGTATGTGTGTGTTTTGTCTCATATTACTGACTCTGAAAATATCTCCCATTATGTCTTCTAATTTTAATCTTATTTATGCTCACAAACACATTAAAGTAATAAATTGAGGCATATGTAATTTGTAAGGTTCAGTTATATACTGATATTTACTGTAATTTAAAGTCACATTAAATGACTGATTAAAATTTGCACCCGGATCCAGTATAGTCTCACTGTAGTCCTTCTCGTGATGTGATTTCCCAATAAGAGTTTACATGAACTAGTAGAGCTAGCTTCCAGTTAAGTTGGCCTACCATGTCATGTCTTGACGTTCGTTCTACAGCCTCGTGATATTGGTAAACCTAACATGACGTTGCGGTCTGGCGTTTGACAGGCATTAACTTTGACCAATTGAAAACAGAGCTTTTTCCTGGTAAACCAATAGGATTATCAGGATTCTCTACAGAGGCGGTCTTTCTGAGAAACAGTGCGTATCGGGTTAGGTTGTTAGAAAGTTAATGGCTGGGGGAAAGAGATCCTCCTCAACCCTCGCTTCGGGAGAGTTTCTGGATTCCCTGAAGTAAAATCACGCAAATATCCTAAAAGAAAGAGCCTGGACGGACGTTTAAGTCAACAACTAGCTCGCTAACACACGTATCGTGAACACAAGTATGCAGGATGCAGTAGCCGGGACGGCAATGCTGACGGACGGCTTCGAGGACGAGATTGACTCGGTGACTCCTCGCTCCCCAGTGGCAGGGATGGGGGTAGGAGCGACACCAGGAGGAGTCGGACTAGGGGGCATTGGGATTGGTGTAGGTGGAAAGAAAGTACGTTTGTACGGCGAACCAGGCGGGCCTGCTGCAGAAAGACTGGATTTCAAACTAGCGGCTGCGGCCGTCCTCTCCTCGGGTCCAGGATCCGGCAGCGACGAAGACGAGGTTTCAGAGGTAGCTACGCTAAGCTAAGCTAGTTAGCTAAGCCTAACCAGAGAGCTAGGCAACATTCCTCTCCTAGCGCGAGCTGGCTGCTAGCTAGCGAATTAGCTCGCAGTTGGCAACCACCCCCTCCCAGGCCGCTGAAATTACGTAAAATAAACCAGCACTTTAATCGAATAACACCTCTTGTCAGTTCAGATGCTTGTGGAGTGTTGTGATGTCGATAATGTTTGGTGAGACACGAGCGGTTGTTCACGCTAAGCGGCTGAAATGTTTTATTTATGCAGCGCAGGCTGTGACCACGGCCTAGTTCGGGTGGAAGCAGAAGACGGCCTCGTTCGGTGCTGTCGTCTCGCAACACCCATCACAAGTTTGCAGCTCTTCCAACAGCTTTCCAGCCACGGCAAATGGAAGATGCCCGTAAACCCACGGACGTACACGGCCAGCTAACTATCTGCCATTTCGTAGTTGTGGTGCAATTACGTCACTTTTCCAAATCATGTAAATTAACTTCGATCGTCCCTCAGCTAACTTTTCGATACGTTTAGATTATGCTTTTCCTCGCGGAACTGCTCGAATTTTCGACAGTCCGTGTTGACAAATATCCCAGTTGGGTTTTTTCCCCCCATCCTTCGTCTCTGTGGGTCAGATAGCCACCACCACTGTGTCAACTTGATTTGCGTTGTCACAATTGAGAGCAGCTAGAGTTCATGTTGAGAGGTGTCCAACTTTCCATGTGCTGGCAGCCACACACGGGGACAGGTGTAAAGGCATCTCCTCCTCAGCTACACACACTTCAGACATGTTTTTATACTCGCTCAGGTGGATGCATAGATTACACAAAATATTTGTCTCCACAGCACGAATTTGAAACCCAAAAATCACTTTTTTTAGACGTCAGTGTGGACAAAACCTCCTCTTCGGGGAATTTGGCAAATTAATCAAAAGGTTACTAGTCAGACTCACGAAATGCCGTGTCATAACAAAACCATTTTTATTGCCTAATGTGGCTGTCAGTTTAAAGATATTAAGACTCCTCAGTCATACTATTGTCACGTAATTGAGTTAACCATATCGTATGTCTGCAGCAGGAACACAGGAATGGAACTTGTCAGACTGCTAGATGACAAATATATGATTTGCACAATCCTATCAAAGCTTTCAGTTTAATGTCATTTTCATGGTAACGTAATATTCATTGTCATCTAAAAGCCGCTGCAGTATTTACTGTCAGAAACACTATCATCTAGGAGTTATGGGTGTGGAGAGAATTGGCACATTACCTGTTGAGCTGTCTTTATTATACTTAACTAATATCTGACCAACAGGGTATCTGTTTGAAACATATCACAGCCATGACAGTTAGACAAGTAAGGATGTCAGCTGATACTAATGTCAATGTAGCCTGTCCATATCTGTCTCAGCATCAGCTGTGTAGTTGCAGAAGGAGAAAATATCAAGTTTGACAATTGCATCTCGTGCAGTTTAATTGAATCAGATTGCAAATGTATGGCCTCCGTGTCATGTTTCTTCACTCACCCAGCCTACTATGGGAGCCTGAAAGGGAGCGTTTGTTGTGGTGTTTTACTCCAGTGGAGAACTCGCTGCTCTGGGCAGTAGCTAAAATCTGAGCCCCAGGATTAAGCAGATGCCATTCTAGGCCTTTCCAGCTCTCTGGATACCAACACTCTGGGAACTGTAGTTCATTAATAGTGAAGACTCATGTCCATTGTTGATTATAAAGGCCGTAGAACTACATCCCCCATGGGTTGTTGTGCTCTGCGTTACTATAGTATAGCTGAATTCCTCCACATTGCTGAATGCTGACTCCCTCTCTCCCAACGTTTGCTCTCTGGGCCAGGCCCGAAAAGCCTGCTGCAGCTTATGGATGAACACAGACAGGGATTGTTACTTTTGTCAAAGGTTGTTTTGCAAACTGTTGAATGACAATAATTTGTTATATATTCTAAATCTTATTATTATTTTAAAATCTCGCCTTCTAGGTAGGTTGTTTTCCCAAGTTAGTTGTAATGTTTGTCCTTCTCAGTAATGTGTATATACCTGATCTACTATACAGGATAAATGATTGATTTAAACATTTCTTAAGACAGCACAAGGTTTGGTACAATTTAGTGAAGTCACTTGTAACATATATTGATGTTTTTATCTCACTTACACTGTAAATAGGGGGTCAATACACCCAAGTGCCAATAGGGTGCCCCTCTAGAGGGAACACTTTTCCCATAACAAAGTGTAATCTAAGGAGAGGGGTCTGATAAGTGTTNTTAAATAAAACATTGTTGTTTTAGTAAAGTTTATTTTTATTATCATGTCTTATTCCGGGTTTTTTGGAAGAACAAAATGTTTGTAATGCAGACTGTAATACATGATAGCCAACAGGGCCAAAGCTCAGGTATGAGACTGTGGTGTTGCACTTGGGCAGCTGACTCTCAGCTGAATCTCTCCATGTGTGCAGGGGTTTTAATTCCTGGCCGTAGCGCTTCCTGTGCTTTGACTCTTATGCCTGTGCTCCCTTTTGCTTTCCCTCTGTTGAAAGAAACCGTAAATAAACAAGGGCAGCGTGCCTGGTCTTTTTATAGGTGGTGTATTTGTGTGTGTGGGGCCACGTCTTTACAGAATAATGGAAATAATAAATGATGTATTAAGCAACATAATACAGATGTCACACTTTCTCATGAGTTATTCTATTTGCTCTGTTTCACAAATACTGGACAAGGTCTAGACTTTATGTAAAATACAGTTTTTGACCAGAAACTAACAGGAAACAGCTGTCAAATGCTAATGAATCTTCTTTTACCCTCCTCTCTCTACGTCTTCCAGGTGGAGTCATTCATTTTGGACCAGGAGGACCTGGATAACCCCATCATGAAGACAGCATCAGAGTTGCTTTTGTCCAGTGCCACAGATGGAGTAGATTTGAGGACTGTTGATCCAGAGACACAGGCCCGACTTGAAGCTCTACTGGAAGCTGCAGGTATGACTGCTTCGTCTGAACTTAATTCAGCTTAAGACCTGACACATGTTTATTTGTAGTTGACCAGTACCACATGCCAGACCTATTTTGTTCTAAGCAGTCTTAATTTGTGCTCTAACATACAATAAGTTAAAAGCACATCTTTCTGCCTCAGCCTCTCCCCCCTATCCTTTTCAAATCCCAGCACGAGTTGAAGTGTTAGTTTGTATAAGGCCTAAGGCTGAAACTAAACTAAAGAGAACCTGCCGGTTCTGCAAGTGTCATATCAGCACATAGTTTGAAAGTGATTTGGGTAAATTAGTTTGATTAGAACTTGTAAGCTAGGTGTAAGAAGGTCTGTGTAGATTAATTCATTAGGGCTGGGTGTCCTGGCCTCGTTTGGGCTTATGAACATTACCGGGCAGATTAACTCTGCAACGCGCTTGAGCCTCCACTGCATGCAGAGAGCCTGTGTTGAACGGCTAATGGCTAATCTCATTCTATTCCCCTTTCTCCCTCACTGGTCTGAACAGAAGAGGTGGCAACTTGCATTATCTGTTTGCTTAAGATCTGTTTCAGCTTGCATGATAATAATAATACCTTTAATGTTTTCTGATATTGATTTATGAGGAGTCCTATAGTGTTTTTGTATAGTATTAGCAGAGAGAGGAGTGTCGGTTGTGGCAGGAAGATTTGGACAGCCTCTTTTCATCCGCTGTATGAACAAGGTAGCCAAATACCAGGCCTGTCAAGACCATCACCAGGAAGATGCCAAGCGTATGGTGGTGTTTATGGGTTGTAGACTTCAGGCAATTGTTTATTACAAAAGATTTGCAACCAAATATGTTTAGTATGATGACTATGAGGTTATTAGAAATTTTCCAATACATTTTAGACCCCTAAAATTGAGGGAATATGTATGAAAAGGGCTACAATTTACACATTGTTAAATTGATGTGAATGTAAACACCTAATTTCTAATCCATTGGGCTGGAGTACAGAGCCAAAATAGCTAAAAAAATGCAACATTGTTATGCAGCTTACTTACATTTGCTAAACTTCAGCATTTTTTTCTTTTGGGGGATGAAGAGAGGCTGTCTAAACCCTCGAGCACAAAAGTTGACTGACTCTTCATGGATGTATTAAAACAATTCTATAACAGGTCATTATACAAAATATTCCAGGAAACCATTTATGGAAAGGTGTAATGTTTACTATATTTTCTTAATGAATAGATAGTACAGTATGAGACAGATATTCACATTCACCTGTAAAAGCCCCTTGAGGCGATTTGTGATATTGGGCTATATACATAAAGATCGACTTGACTTGACTTGACCTGTCAGACATATTTTCTAAATTGAACTGGCTTTTCTAGTTTTAATCTACTCCATGTTTAGTTTGCTCTGTGCAGCTGTATTATGTAGGTAGCTGTAGGGAAACATACAGTAAATATGAGATCAGATGTGGTGTCAGCAGATAGTCAATATTGTGATCTGGTTAAAAACCTTGATAGTGACATCCCCAGTTTTTTGAATAATGTCAGTTAAAAATTGGCTTGTTTTTGGTTCGGGCTTTTCTGTTTGATTTATCAAGCCCGCTGTAAAGAGACTATTAATGCCCATCAGACCTAAATACAACAAACGCAAGATGTAAGACAAGTCATACATAGATTATTAATGAAAGCTACTGATACTGCTAACCATACTTGGGTGACCTTGGGCTAATATATTCTATTCTCTTGTTAATAAAGCTGTAATGTGATGAGAAAAGATGTCAAAAATGGCAGTGAGGTGCGCAAAACACAAATTTGGAGCCTAGTCAACTATAAAAAAACTTAAAGGTGGTGTTGCACTGGATTACATCATATTTAGAGGTGTTGAAAAAATTTTTGTCCTCCCTGTTTACCTACGTTCACTGGGCAGAATATTAGAAAGACCTCAATGTAACACAACACCACCTATAACTATGACCTCAATGCTAAAACACATATAATTAAATTAACATCTCTGTGTCAAACAAACATGAACACTGTAGGCATCATAAAAGTAGGCTTTATGGCAGAACAGTTGTATTGGATTGCATTAGATTATACAGGTATACCTAATAAAGTGGCCACTGATTGTATATAATAGTACATCAGTGTTTTAGCATATAATGACTCTTTTTAGACAGTATCAAACCAAAGCATAAAAGTTTTGAATGTGTTATTGCTCTTTAAGCTTAAACTAAGGGACGTCTGTATCGTCTATAGATCAGTTAGTTGATCGATGTGCACTTTTAGACTATTTTTAGAATTATTTTTCAGACAATCTGAAAGCGATGAAAAGATTGTTTCAGAAGGCTGAATACATGGAGGCTTGCGACGCCCAATTTTTTAAGTAACAATCCAGTGGTCGTGTTGCTTTTTGCAGTGAGTGGTCGAGTGCATAGGTGTGAAAATGGGCTTTTCCCCGCAACTTACTTTGTCTGTAATAATCACAGTCTTACTTTGATCACAGTTTATGTTCCCCGCTAAACTCCACCTTTTGCCCCTGTATTGCCAGAGATGATAGGTGGTGTGTTTTCAGAAAAGAGATGAGAAAAGCGTGACAGCCAGGGCAGTTATATTCAGATTGACCGGCTCTCTCCGCCCCAATGCCCCCACTTGTAACCCCTAACACACACACCCACACACACCCACACACACCCACACACACCCACACACACCCACACACACACACACACAGTGATGACCACCTTTTCGCCCCTCCTTTAAAGACATCTTATACTATAAGAGATCTTATACATTAACGTGGAGTTTGTGAACACTAATAGTGCTGTAGAGCAGTGTTGTGATGCACATGTCCATAACTTGTTGCTATATAGTGCTCTACCAGTGCACGCATGAGGAGGCACGTACACGCCATGAGCATGGGGGCGACATGATATACACTTCTGCTGACTGCAGAAAGTGGCAGAACATATCAGCAGTTGTTGGTTGTGCTGCAAATGCAATGTGCCTGTTGACTGTTAGCCGTCAGAAACAATAAAGGTTTGAAAACACTAAGAAAATAGATTGAACGGGTTTAAAAACATTGGGTGTGTTTATAAGGCCTCAAGGGTACAAACAATGCACTTTGGGGGGGTATCATTGAATGTAAACAAAACAGTTTACAGTAATTATTCCACTGGGTACTTTTAGAGCTAAAACCTCTCTTTGGGGATCCCTTGTTGCTCTATGTTGGGAAATGAAATCACATGGGCACACTGTCATGATGCAGCCACTTGTAGAAAGGTCAATCTATCACAGTAACAGTAATTCCTACCTTTTTGTTATATCTTGGCAATCACAGGTTGCTCTTCTGTCAAACCATAATTTTGCACACTAATCTAACTTAGATTAATTCTCCCAAAACACTGTCAAACTTCAGTATTCTCAGCCTTTAAATGGCTCCTCTCAGGCTGCAATGACCAGACACCGTGCAGCAGAGACGCTAGAATTTACAACACAGGGCAGGTTTATTTATATAAGACCTTGCAAACTTCAAAGTACTGTACTTGCCTGGATACAAATGCATTAAGCAAAGGAAAACACTGAAAAAAAAAGAAATAAAACACAATAAAATAATTGAATTTTAGAATAAAAGTAATATAAACTAGAGTATCACTTTTTAGTGTATTTAACCAAACAAGTTCAGTGGAGGAGACCTCTTTTGCAAAGGTAGACCTAGTTAAACGTTACAATCAAATACACACAAAAGGTTGGAGGTTCAGTGCTGTCATGGTCCAGTAATAAACGGCCCCAAAAGTAATTAATAAAGTAAAAGTCAAGTTGACAAAAATAGTGAATCAAAGGAAAATGAGAGTTCACATGTTGATAAATGCACTAGCTAGCATTTTTAAGATCTGTGGCTCTGAACTGTAGTTGAACTGTAGAGACTATACTCATAGCTGAAAAAGCGTGGCTAATACATTATGTGGTTGTTAACATTCATCAGTTGACCAGTTTATTTCTGCAATAAAGTAGTTGAGAGACACTTCTCGTCTTTAATAAGGGGACGTGTTTCCTTCACTGGAAACTAAACACAAGGTAAACAGAGCTTTCAGACTAATTACTAACTAACTGTACACCTTTTACATTAGTGTTAAAAGTAACTGCTGATCATAAAAAACACCAGAAACTGCAGTAACTCATTCGCCAAGGCTCACAAACACTAACATTGCTCCATCTTACCCAGAATGCGACAAGTTCTCCGTGAAACGATCAAGAGAGATTTGAGACACTTAAATAGGACACATACAGATACCTGTGATCCTGTTTTTTTTGATTGCTGTTTTAATTTTGCTCATTCTTCAGAAAGTACATGGAGTGAACTGGCTGCAAAGTGGTGTTTCTATATACAAATAACATCTAGCTGCTATGGCCAAAAAAGGCAACAAATTCCCTCATTTTACCTCTGCTTTTTGTGTAGCTGATACAATGTAGGCTACTGTACATCTTTCTGGATATTAACCTGAATCATGTTGATCATTACATGTCATGTTGTGAAGACAACTACTGCCTTAATCTAGTTATTCACATTAATTGCGCTACGATATGCATGTAAATGTCTTGGTATCAGTGCTGCCAGATTATTGTGATTGCCATTTATATGTTCTGAATAAGCATTTAGTGTATATACACCTGCCCTTGCCCACTTTATTTTAGAACAACTAGATAAAAGATCATATTGTCTGTGTAAACATGTCAGAGTTTTGGGGGGAGCAGTGCAGGAGCAGATGCTTATGGGTAAACACACTGTACATCCCTTTCATCATAGATTTGGACTTGATTCCATGGATCCAAACACCTTTGTGCTGTGCTGTAATAGGCCAAGGCAGGTTTCGTCCAGGGGCTAAGGACACTTTACGTGGACATTTTAAAAAGCTGGAACCAGCTAGCATCAAAACCTGGTGCTAGTATGCCGCAGAGAATTTGATAAAAAAAGATCTACATCAACTTTAGTCCCGCCTATCAGAAAGTTAGTTTATAGACTGACAAGTTGATTCATTAATGTTGAAATAACAGATGACAACTGCTTTTGTTCAGAAAGTTAATGAGGTTTAATCTGACTTGCTTGCAATTTTGCATTGGCTGCCCTCAAACAAACATTGACAGAAAGTTTAATTAGCTACTTGGATAAAAATGTTTATTCAGATTGCATAGCGTGTTGGTGCTACGGTGGGTGTAGGCAGCTCAGTGGCTAGCCAGTAACTTGTTTCAGTTGAAACACAACAAAAATATCTGCTCGTACTCCGAGTCACAGCCTTGACCTCAGTGAGAGCTCAATGTCCGTTTTGCTCACGGAAGAAAGAGTTAAACGTAAATAGGTGAAGATCAGTTATTTCTGTTTAAAGTGTGATTCACAGCTGTAGAAACGGTTACTGTTTCAGAAATTTACAAATAGGCCTTCCAAAAAAAGGTTCGAAAAAAAAAAAGATCACCCTCTGCTGGTTTCTTTATTTTCATCTGAGATATTTACAGTGCGTCAAACCCTGATGTATGTGCAGTCTGTTTTGGTTCAGTGAACTTCTTGCATTCTCCGAGATAAACATGATACAGTAAAACATTAATGATCAACTTCCTCGACCTCTTGCTTTCCTCTGCCTCGGGGACTATTGCGAAATCCTTGTCTGAGAGCCGTACTAAGTTTAGCTCGAGTCGTAGGCCTAGTGGTGAAAACACAGGAGGACCACAAGGACTGGAGCTCACTGCCTGGCTAATGGACGGGTTGAGGCTGAGGCCGAGGCCGAAAAGTTCAAAGCCAACCCTTTTTTTCTTCTCTCTTGGCTCTTCTTGCTTCATTTTTACACGTGCCCTTAAAATGCTAGCTACCGCACTCAACACAAACACTCGACTGGTTTCACTGGTTGAGAAATGGTCCTTGTTCTGTCTTGTGAAAGAGATCTTTCAATGTAGGTCATTAGCAAAAGCTGTATTTTTCCTCCCGCTTGTTCTTCCCTCTTGGTCTTCTCTTTGGCTTTTCTTCTCTTTCATGACAAAAGCACACATACACAAACACATTTTTCTCTCATATGGCATTTTGTTTTTCTCCCGGCTGTGCTTTTCTCTATTGCTGACCACTGTCTCCAGTTTCTGTTTCTCTCACATTCACTGCCTCTCACCCATCTATAATTCACACAGGATGAGACCTTTTTCTCTTTTACTGTCAACAGTCTGAACCTATGTCTACTAGCCTATAGAACTAACAATACCTCCCTCACTCTATTTACTCTAGTTCTGGTCACAGATCTGTTCTTATCTGGACACTCCCATAGCAGCCCACCGGACATTGTTTTGTACCTTATCATTTGACCCAGTTTTGGCAAAATTCTAGGAATTAAGAATCATAGATGGTGTTTTGAAAGTAGTGAAAAAAGATATTAAGCCATATTAACAAATGCTTGTGTGTGTTTTCTGTGTGTGTGATTTATTTTTTTTTCCCCCCTTTTTCCTCTTTGTGTATGCTGCTACTAACCCTGGATTGGATTGGCTGGACTGGACTTGCTTCTTCATCTGGTCTGGTGTGGTTGTGCTCCCCTGTGGTTTGCCTTGCCCTATGCACCTCTGCCCTTTTGATGTTCGGCAGGCATCGGTAAACTGTCCACTGCCGATGGTAAAGCTTTTGCAGACCCCGAGGTGCTACGGCGACTGACGTCATCTGTAAGTTGTGCCCTGGACGAAGCTGCAGCAGCCCTGACCCGCATGAGAGCTGAAAACACACTCAACGCCGGCCAAGCCGACAAGTATGTATCTTGCCCATACTGACGCGGGCATATGCCAGTTTATCTTGTGCACACTTTCATATAGTAATAAATGAATTAATATACCCCAATAAAATCATTCTCTTTACTCTTGAATCTGAGTTGCACATACAGTATGAATGCATGTGTGTGCGTGTTTGCTCCTTGGAAGTGATTGCGTAATTGTGAGGCGTATGTGTGTTCACCTGTCACAGTGGCAGTAATTGTAGCAGTCTGGTTATTTTCAGCCGTAGTTTAGCGGAGGCGTGCTCAGATGGGGATGTCAACGCTGTGCGCAAATTGCTGGATGAGGGGCGGAGCGTCAACGAACACACAGAAGAAGGGGAGAGCCTGCTGTGCCTCGCCTGCTCGGCTGGCTACTATGAACTTGCACAGGTATGTGAAAGGAAGGTCGGAGTGGGATGTGAGTGTGTAGTATCTGTGCACTGAAGTAACCTTTCTGCAAAGCAAAGATAAAATCAAGATCACTAGTTGATCGTTGTGGGCAAATTTGCTATTGGTGACAAGCCTCCATGCACGTTTCTTAACCTTATCATTTCATCGTTCATCCTCAGGTTTTGTTGGCCATGCATGCCAATGTGGAGGACAGAGGCATCAAGGGGGACATAACGCCACTTATGGCTGCTGCCAGTGGAGGCTATGTGGACATCGTCAAACTGCTTCTGGTCCACGGGGCAGATGTTAATGCACAATCCTCTACAGGTAAAACTCCTCTTCATTTCTCTGCATTATTATTGATTCCTTTAGTCTCTGTGTTTTGCAGTCAGCTTAATCTCTCGGCTGTCTTCCAGGCAACACAGCTCTGACGTACGCATGTGCCGGTGGCTTCGTGGATGTGGTGAAGGTGCTACTGAAAGAGGGTGCTAACATTGAGGACCACAACGAGAACGGACACACACCTCTAATGGAGGCGGCCAGTGCTGGCCATGTGGAGGTGGCCAGGGTACTCTTGGAGTATGGCGCCGGAATCAACACACACTCCAATGAGTTCAAGGAGAGCGCTCTCACACTCGCCTGCTACAAAGGTCAGAACTCTTAATATAGTGTCTGTCCTGTTCATCACGTTATTTAGTTTCTGTGCCATTAACGCTTTACTAATACTTTGTTAACAGTGATGAAAGGTTTAGAAAATGGTTTTTTTTTCGTCCTGCGCAGGCCACTTGGATATGGTGCGTTTTCTGTTGGAGGCTGGAGCAGACCAGGAACATAAAACAGATGAGATGCACACAGCACTAATGGAGGCGTGCATGGTGAGCATCTGACCCAAACCTAAATATTTTGTTCTCAGGGTCAGTTTACACTGCCATTTGTATTTTTGTTTCAAACAAATAATGCATTTGTTTGTTTCAGTAAATATGGAAAGCACAGACTGTGTCCCATGATCATGATTTCAACATTCTCACTAAGTGCTAGATAAGAGTTTTATGGTGTTTTTATGTCGGCTAGTCCACTCAAATAATTGGGGTGTGCCTGTTTTTTTAAAGATAAGTGGAACAAATAACGTTGGGAAAGTAGTTGGAAATATGATGAACACAATCTATCATCTTTGATGGACATTAATGCTTACACTGTTGTGAATGTAGCAATACAGTTAGAACAAGTATGGAAACAAAATATTGATTCATTAAGAGTCGTAAGGAAATTGAATTGTGCAGAACCTAGAGGTTCTCAGACTCGTGCGGCGCGACTGTATATTAGTCAAATTGAAAAGTGATCCCATATATTTATTCAGGTGCTTATCTCTACATTCTCTGTGTGTCTCGCTGTCCCAGGACGGCCATGTGGAGGTGGCACGGCTGCTGTTGGACAGCGGTGCGCAAGTCAACATGCCAGCCGATTCCTTTGAGTCGCCACTTACCCTTGCAGCCTGCGGAGGACACGTGGAGCTGGCAGCCCTGCTCATAGAGAGAGGAGCCAACTTAGAGGAGGTGTGTAAAAAGACGGAAAGACCATAAAATACAGGAGAGGGTGCAATTCCCCGTTGTCTCTCTGGGGCTGTGTCTATAAATATGAATTATGCAGCTGTAGACTAATTTTTAATTCCACACATACTGCAGTAGAGAACAGCCGTCACCTTTTTTGACAGTCATACTGCTCTGCTACTATTGGGATACATCATATTGAATACTGTACCAGTCAGTCTTAAAATATAGATTGAGTTTAGATGAGAATGTGTTTCTGAAATGAATTTAATTTGTTATTGACATTTAAATGACATATATGAAACCAACTAAAACGATAATCTTTAAAANNAAAAAAAAAAAAAGCAAGATGCAAGCAAGAAAAAGAAGAAAATATTTGGTCGTGTTTCATTGCTGTCATTTAAAGCTTAATAAAGAAAAAACGCGCTCACCTGGCAGCAGACTTGAACACGAGATCGCAAGATGCCAGGCCAAATTGCTTCAGGTTTTGTGGTCTCTCCTCTGCTACCACACATTTTATGTAAAGATGTCGACTACAGTGTCGGTTTCATACGACTAGCAGGTTGAAATGTTCCATCCTCACAGAGTACACGGACACAAAAGACAAGCTGAGTTCTACATCAGTAGAAATCTTGCAGTGAGTCACACTCCTCGCCCCTATGTTTTTCTTATCTGCTGACTCTTCTGTTTGTGTCCAGGTCAATGATGAGGGCTACACCCCCCTGATGGAGGCAGCTAGAGAAGGCCATGAGGAAATGGTAGCACTGCTGCTGGCTCAAGGTAAGCAAGCTTTCCTCCTACATCTGGGAAATGGAAACTTAATGTCAAATACCATTCCAGTGAATAGTGCACACTTGTTTGGATTTGTTTGGTCATGACCATCCCTCTCTTTGTATTTGTCTGCTTTTTAGCAGAAATGAGATAATCAAGAGTGTAATCTGTGAAATGATACTGACACAATTTAGGTCTTTTTGATTTATTTAACCGTGCATGTTTTGCACTTTAAGAAAACAAATCAGTCACTAATCACGAACTGTTCTTGTTCTGTTGTCCAGGTGCTAACATCAACGCCCAGACGGAGGAGACCCAGGAGACGGCTTTAACTCTAGCATGCTGCGGAGGCTTCTTGGAAGTGGCCGACTTCCTCATCAAGGCGGGTGCTGACATTGAGTTGGGCTGCTCCACACCTCTAATGGAGGCTGCACAGGAAGGCCATCTGGAGTTGGTCAAATACTTACTGGCTGCAGGTGAGCAAGAGGGAAAGAAGGCCTGGAGCTGCAGATCCAGGACAGCAAAGAGACTTAGAGTATGCTTAGCTGCATTTAAATGTCTTAGTTATACTACTGTGCTTACAATCCTAATCTCCTGGTTTTGTCATTCAGGGGCAAACGTCCATGCCACCACAGCAACGGGTGACACAGCATTGACATACGCGTGTGAGAACGGACACACTGATGTTGCGGATGTGCTGCTGCAGGCTGGAGCCAACTTGGTACGCCATAGTCTTAAATCCTCTTTGTCATTTATGATGCCCCTTTGTCTTACTCAGGTTTAGATATCACCAGAACAGATGCGTAATAAAGTCTTTGTGGAGTCTATTGTGTGCATATGTTAATCAATCAAATTGAACAGTCTACTGTGTGAAGATAGGCTTGTAGAACTAAAGCAGTTTTTTGTTGAGTCACATTTTTCTGGATGTATATAACTCATAACTCTTTTGTTTAACTTCTGGACTAAACAAAGCTTTAACAAACACATCTTCCCCCTTGTCCTCCAGGAACACGAGTCTGAAGGGGGGCGGACGCCCTTGATGAAGGCAGCGAGGGCAGGACATCTCTGTACAGTGCAGTTCCTTATCAGCAAAGGTGCGATATTGACAAGCTGTTCAAATTAACCGAGTTAAATATACTTTTTTTGGAAATCGTTATTCGTTTTTTCCTAAATCCGCTAAAAAGTTAGTCTCTTTCTTGAAAAGTCAAGATGTAGATTGTCGATACATGCTTAAGTAGTCATTTTAAGCAGATTTGAAAATTCAGTGCAGTGATAAGACGTCCTTATCTAGAGGCTATTTCACAAAGCAAGTTTACTGCATTTTCTGTTATTGCCTTGATGAGTAAAACTCATGAAACTGGTACCTGGACTTTGTGTTTTATACAGAGTAGCTGTTTCATCAAATGACTTTGGTTGTCTTTGTTGCACTTTAAGTGCTGCCATTGTTTGTGTTCACTAGTCTTGTTCACTGCAATTTCCACTTTACCTTTATTATGTTGTTTTGGTCAAATTTGACTCTCCAATCCAGGCAGAGGCTGTTTTGGAAATAATAGGTAGTACAGTACATAGTAGCACTGTAGGAGTGCATATTTACTACAGGTAAAAAAGTAATTGTGATATAATTATAAGATGAGATTAAAATGATTTATTTATTCATTTCAACAATTTGACTGGAAGGTGCTTCATCCTGGAAGGATTATACTCATAGGCATGACTTATATGTGTGCGTAATAAGACTTGTATCTCATACACAGTGAGTCAATGTGTTTACCCTCCGTCTTCTCTTGTCCAGGTGCTAATGTGAACAGAGCTACTGCCAATAATGATCACACAGTGGTGTCTCTGGCCTGTGCTGGAGGACATCTGGCTGTGGTGGAGCTGCTGCTGGCACATGGGGCGGATCCTACACACAGACTCAAAGTAATGCACACACTCTGGATATAGATCGGACCAGTTAGAATATTTATGCTTGTCCATATGTGTGTACTAATAACACATCATTGAAACCATGTATGTTTTCTTTGTAGGATGGTTCAACCATGTTGATAGAAGCTGCTAAGGGCGGCCACACCAATGTGGTGTCCTACCTGTTGGACTACCCCAACAACATCTTGTCTGTCCCTGCCCCTGACCTCTCCCAGCTCACTCCCCCCTCGCAAGATGCCTCTCAGGTAAATACAGCAATAAATCCCAATTTTTTATTAATGCTGTTCTGGGGAATGGGTCTGTTCTTGGTGAGAGGCAAGTCCAATAGTTGTTTTTGTTTGTTTGTTTTAAAACTAACATGTCCTCTGCCGCAACAGGTTCCTCGTGTCCCATTCCAAGCTCTCGCCATGGTAGTGCCCCCTCAGGAGCCCGACCGAGCCCCATCAAATATCGCCACACCCCCACCCGTCTCCAGCAAAGGTAATCAGTGCTACAAGTCCTGTCACCCAGTGAGTGCACTCACGAAATGGAGTTGCAGACTTCTCTAAGCCATTTAGCTGTTATCTGCCCAGTTTTATGGTATTTTATTGTTAACCCATCCTTATCCTCAACTTCTTCGATCTCTTTCGTTCAAATCCAGGCGTGTCCAAACAGAGACAGGCAGCCCTTCAGCCCGGCGTCCCCAGCTCAGTTGGCCGGGGGCCTGAGGCAGAGCCTCTGCCGCCCTTCCACTTGTGCCAGCCTCTAGAGTGCATTGTGGAGGAGACGGAGGGAAAGCTGAACGAGTTGGGCCAGAGAATCAGCGCTATTGAGAAGGCCCAGCTTCAGTCACTAGAGCTCATTCAGGGGGAGCCGCTCACCAAAGACAAGATTGAGGAGCTGAAGAAGAGCCGAGAGGAGCAGGTATAATCCATCATCCACTTAAGACCTGATCTCATTTTGAATCTTCTTTTCAGTATTTTAAGTAAGATGGATATCACCCTACAAGCAAAGTCTCACTTAAATGTTATTTTGCATGCATTGCACCGTATCAGAAGTTAGTCAAACAAGGATGTGGCTTTTGCCCACTTAGGTACAGAAGAAGAAGAAAATCTTGAAGGAGCTGCAGAAGGTGGAGCGCCAGCTGCAGCTGAAAACACAGCAACAGTTCACCAAAGAGTACATGGAAGCGAAGGGTTTAAAGGAGGAGCAGGAGGCCGGACAGAGCCAGGGCCCAGGCCCGGGGCCGGGAAGTACGACGTCTGCTCCGGGGCCCCTTCCCACCGCAGGTGCCCTAGTACACACCAGCTCTGACACAGATGAAGAGGCCAACAAAGATGGGGAGCAAGAGGAGCAGCCAGGAGATGAAGGGGAAGAGGTGAAACTCTCAGTGATTTTGTTTTTTATATTATTATGATGTTAGTTCAGACTCCTCTAACACTGTTTTTCACACCAGAGACTTAAGGTGTTTTCTTTACATTTTCAGGAAGAGGAAGACGATGACGAAGAGGAGGGTTCGGAGGAAGAGGCAGATGGAGAAGAGGACGATTACCCCAAGCTTCCTCAGGTGGGCACAATCCTCTACAGGGATGGGCCACAGCCGCCACAGCAGCCTCCTCTGCCCCCTTCGCCACAGGCCCAGCCCCAGCCTCCTCCTCCGCCTCTTCAGGCTGCCTTCGTCCCCATCCAACCCCTGCCAGACTACAACCCTGCAGACTACCCGGGAAGCACTAGCCCAGAGCTGCAGAGGGTACTGGTGGGGCAGCAGATGCTGGGCCAACAGCAGCAGGGTCAACAGTTGGCTGGGTTAGGCCCAGGAATGATACCTCAGCAGGCCCCAGATGGGCTCATGGTAGCTACACCTGCACAGACGCTCACAGACACGCTGGACGACATCATGGCAGGTTAGTGCATTTCTTTTTGTTTTCTTCTTGTGATTGTTGTTGACTCTCATTGGATGTAAATGTCTGCTTAATCCCTAATCTGCATGTTTGTATAACTTTTTTCTTTTTTTTTCTCTATTGCAGCTGTGAGCAGCCGTGTGCCCATGCTGAACACTACAACCTCACCCACACCCCTGTCCCAGCCACCCACACAGATGCCCGCAAACATCGCCTCGCCCCCCTCAGTCCTGCCTCTCTACCCCTCTGTTGACATAGATGCACATGTAAGACGCAATGCCAATTTGACATGATGGAGATCTTAAAATTGACAATGCAAGTGAGCACATGTATGCACAAAGTCCTCTACTCTGTTAAGAGATGTTGTTTTCCCCGCAGACGGAGAGTAACCATGACACAGCGCTGACGCTGGCGTGTGCAGGAGGACATGAAGAGCTCGTGTCTGTCCTTATTGCACGGGGAGCCAACATTGAGCACCGGGACAAAAAAGGTATGAAAGCGTGATAATAAAATGAGCATATGAAAATGACTTCTAATGGTATTATGAACAATATGGAGGTGGATTTTAATTCATAATAGGTGTTTCATATATTAAGTAACCAAACATCATTCATGTTCCCTCTTCTCCGCAGGTTTTACTCCTCTGATCCTGGCTGCCACTGCTGGCCATGTAGGAGTGGTGGAAGTGCTCCTGGACAAAGGGGGTGACATTGAGGCTCAGTCAGAGAGAACCAAAGACACGCCCCTCTCCCTGGCCTGCTCTGGGGGACGCCAGGAGGTAAACACATTGTCTTTCAGTTTACCTTCACAATAATGACATTCCTGTTCAACCTTTTCCTAGCATTAACCCTGCTGTGTAAATCACTTGTGTTGTTCAGGTGGTTGAGTTGCTGCTGCTTCGGGGAGCCAATAAGGAACACCGCAATGTTTCTGACTACACGCCTCTTAGCCTGGCTGCTTCTGGGGGTTACGTCAACATCATCAAGATACTCCTCAATGCTGGAGCTGAGATCAACTCCAGGTGAGCGACAAGGACCTCAGTATTCACAGTATTCACAGTATTCACCCTTGGTATGAGTGAAACATGTCCACCCATATTAGGTTCATTATCTCCTTAATCTGAATGAGACATTTTTTATTCCTGAAAGTGAATGAGGTTATACTCATGGAGACGCTTCAGTTTTTTTTAAACCACACGGTGGCAAACAAATACAACATCTCTGTACAATGTGCCTTTGGGTTTTAGCCACACCCAAAAGTAATAGCATAGTGATTACTTCTGTTATAAATGAAGAGTGAGGAAATGGTAAGGCAGTAACTTCATAACCAAGACTTTGTCACAGCTGCTACTTGATAAATGCTGCTCTGCAAAAAGTGTTATGTTTCTAACTTTCAGTAAAATGATAATATTTACTGAAACGAAGACAAATACTCTTGTGATCCATGTTATGCTTCTTAGAACACATTAAACAGTTACATGTTTTATTTTGGTTTACGGTCTCTAAACGATTTATTTATTTACTTTCTCACCAGGACTGGCAGTAAGCTGGGAATCTCTCCTCTGATGCTGGCGGCTATGAACGGTCACGTACCGGCAGTGAAGCTGTTGCTAGATATGGGCTCGGACATCAACGCCCAGATCGAGACCAACAGAAACACAGCTCTGACCCTGGCCTGCTTCCAGGGGCGGGCTGAGGTCGTCAGTCTGCTGCTCGATCGCAAGGCCAACGTAGAGCATCGTGCTAAGGTGAGGAGTCTGGATCACAATCACCAAGACACACAGACTTATAGTTTTCAGACTTAATAAATTAATTTTTAAATATTTTGGGCCCACACTGGCTGGGCCCACGATGCAGCTGGCTATCTTGCTAAGTGACTTCTCACTTCATGCAGACTGGCCTCACTCCTCTGATGGAGGCAGCCTCTGGAGGTTATGCAGAGGTGGGCCGAGTGCTGCTGGATAAAGGCGCCGATGTCAACGCTCCCCCTGTTCCCTCATCCCGAGACACTGCCCTCACAATTGCTGCAGACAAGGGCCACTACAAGTTTTGTGAGCTGCTTATCAACAGGTGAGCGTTTTTGGGTGTTTCTGTACAGAACCATGTTCTAGTTTGCTTATAATGAGATTATCCTCAGTTGCTTCTGAGTGAATTAGCTGTTAAGGCTGAGCAATAGGTCATATTTTTCCTGCAGGTAAGTTATTATAATGCTGTGTAAGACACCGTGCCGACACAGGGTATCGATGAATAATGTGCCATATTGCCACCAGTGGTGCACAAATTGATTTCTTTGTCATGTTTTATGTGTCTTAGCTGCAGTGCCTTTGTGTGACTCACTTGTGCAACACTTCTTCCTGTCTTTGCAGGGGTGCCCATATTGATGTACGAAACAAGAAAGGGAACACTCCTCTCTGGCTGGCGGCAAACGGCGGTCATTTTGACGTGGTCCAGCTCTTGGTGCATGCCAGTGCTGATGTGGATGCAGCCGACAACCGCAAGATTACCCCACTCATGGCTGCTTTTCGCAAGGTGAGGAGTTTAACAAAACCCTGATTGTTGGTATGTCACTTTGGCGAGGCTCTGGTTACTAACCATTGTGCTTAACATTTTAGGGTCATGTGAAGGTGGTGCAGTATCTTGTGAAGGAAGTCAACCAATTCCCATCAGATATTGAGTGCATGAGATATATCGCCACCATCGCTGACAAGGTAGGTATTGATTTCCTTTTCAGGCATTTGTCTGCTACATCTATCGGACTTGACAAAATTGATCAAGATGTCAGCAGAACTATAACTCCAACTGTTTCCTGTTGTTGCAGGAGCTGTTGAAGAAGTGCCACCAGTGCATGGAGACCATTGTCAAAGCCAAAGACCAGCAGGCAGCCGAGGCCAACAAGAATGCCAGCATTCTCCTCAAGGAGCTAGACTTGGAGAAGGTAAATTCAGGCCCTGTGGCTGTACTTTGGGAGGTTATCGCATTCTGAATACACTGGGTGAGGACAAACATGTTTTTATATACTCTGCGTTGTGTGCGACAGTCCCGAGAGGAGAGCAAGAAGCAGGCCCTGGCTGCTAAACGTGAGAAGCGTAAGGAGAAACGCAAGAAGAAGAAGGAGGAGCAGAAGAGGAAGCAGGAGGAAGAGGAGGGGCAGAAAACCAAGGAAGAGTCCTCTGAGATGCAGGAGCAGAAGGAGGATTCAGCTGAAGGTAACTTTTTATTACTTTTGCTACGAGCAACGAGACTGACAAATTTTCTAATAGTTTTCTAATACTTAGTTATGTTGTACTAGAATGAAGTTGTTACTGTTCCTGTCTGAATCTTATCCATTCCCCCCCTCAGAAACAGAGGTTCCTATTGAGCCTCCAAGTGCAACCACCACCACCACCATTGGTATATCTGCCACCTCCACCACTTTCACTACAGCTTTTGGTAAGAAGCGAGCGAGTGTGGCCACTACCCCGAGCACCAATCGCAAGAACAAAAAGAACAAGACCAAGGACTCTTCGCCCAACGAACCCATCATATTACAGGATCCGCAGGTGAGCACTGCGGCTTTTATCAGTGACATTGTTTGTCTTTGCTGATTCATAATGTGCTGTGTAGATTTGATTATCCAGACTAAAAGTACCTGTGTGTCTGACTTCCCTCTAGGTTGCACTAGCACAGCACAAGGCTGACAAGAACAAGATCCACGGTGAGCCACGGGGTGGGGGTGGGGGAGTGACAGGTGGCAACAGCGATTCTGACCCCTTGGATAGCACCGACTGTGCCAGTGAGAGCAGCAGCAGCGGGGGCAAGAGTCAGGAGCTCAACTACCTCCCTGACCTCACCTCCTCCGCCTCCTCCTACTCCTCCTCTTCCTCCTCCTCCTCTTCCTCAGCCCCCTCCTCAGGAGCAGCCCAGGCCCTCCTGCGCGGCCCAGAGAAGAGACACTGTCCTCAGCCGCAGAGTGACGGCAAGGTGGACAACAAGGTCACAGTCTCCATCTCAAAAGCAATGCAAAAGTGAGTCCCTGATGGAGCAGAGCGCATTTATCATCTGACATGCAGCTTGTGTGTGTGTGTGTGTGTGTGTGTGTGTGGCTGCTCATCTCGGGAGAACAAGCTGAGTTTTAAAATGCTATTTTTATGAGTGAACCATTTGCAGTAAGTTTTATTAAATTGCAGACTTATATTCTCACTTCAACCTCCAACTTATTTCAAAACACTTTCCAAGTGTCAACCAACATCACAAATAACAGATTATATCTTCATTGTTGTGATCAAATTGAACCTGGGCTTTGTCTGTTTTGTCACAGAGCTCCGGACACGAACGACTCCACCTCCAACTCCTTGCCCTCTCCATTCAAGACCATGGCTCTTCCCGTCACCTCACCCAACAGCAAACTTAGCCTCACAAGCCCCAAGAGAGGCCAGAAGAGAGAAGAAGGTTGGAAGGAGGTGGTCAGAAGGTCAGTGGTTCATTTAATTGTATCCATTTACATTGCAGCCCTCACAGGGTTTTGATTGACATGGCCAAGCTTAATGTGCGCGCATAAATAACGAAATTTCACTGCTTCTTTTGTAGATCAAAGAAGCTGTCTGTTCCAGCCTCTGTCGTGTCTCGGATCATGGGCCGAGGAGGCTGCAACATCACAGCCATCCAGGACGTGACAGGAGCTCACATTGACGTAGACAAACAGAAGGACAAGAATGGGGAGAGGATGATCACCATAAGGTACAAATAATGCCCTCTGGTGGACTGTAAACACCACTGCAGCTGGAGTATGACAGTTGGTTAGATGCATTAAGCATGTAAGCCCCTTCTGGATGATGTCATTCATTCCTACTGGGCCAGTCCTACAATGCAAAACAGTCCAAAACTTGGGTTAAAATATGGGGACACTGGGTTTGATGTAAGAACAATTCAGGGAAGTTTAATGTTTTGCATCTTGGTCCACCATTTTTATGGTAAAAACAGTAAACCTGAACATTTGCTATTGCTAGTAGACAGCTCAAATAATTTCCAGTGGACCAAGAAAGTAAGATAACACCCACCCAAAGACCCCAAGACCTACCCAAAACTGAGGACCAGAAAAGGCTTGATATTTACACTTCATCACTAAAACTTTATTGGTTGGTTGTCTGTCACAAAACTTAATCAGACTGAATTATGTCATCACTTTTGGTTCGCTATACTTTTTAATACAAGAATGTAGTCTGAATAAAGTGTGTTTTGTTGTTTCAGAGGAGGCACAGAGTCTACAAGGTATGCAGTCCAGCTGATCAATGCTCTAATCCAAGATCCAGCCAAAGAGCTTGAAGATCTGATCCCCCGGAATCACATCAGAGCCCCAGGCTCTAAAACGACCTCAGCTTCCTTCCCCAGTACCACAGGGGCCACCAGCGGTTCAACCACTGGGCCAAAGGCCCTGAGCTCGTTGGTCACCTCCACAGGCGTCTCGTTCCAGCCCTCTTCATCCTCGTCTTCGTCCTCCTCTCAGGTCGGGGGAAAGATTGGGAAGGGGCTGTCATCAAACGTCAGACAGCCTTTCCCCGTGTCTCTGCCCTTGGCGTACGCCCACCCTCAGTTGGCTCTGCTGGCTGCCCAGACCATGCACCAGATCAGACACCCTCGTCTACCCATGGCCCAGTTTGGTGGCACCTTCTCTCCTGCCGCCAGCACCTGGGGACCCTTCCCTGTGCGTCCTGTGAGTCCCGGCAGTGCTAACAGCTCCCCCAAGCACAATGGAGGAACCAACAGCACTGGAGGCCAGGCCAGACCCAACTCGACCCACAGTGAGCACAGCAACACAGCCAGCTCAGGAGCCTCGGTCACGACGACCAACACCACCACCATCAGTGCTCCTAACACATCTACAGCTGCATCCTCGCCTCACACCCCTAATCCTACCCCATACAATCCCCAGCCGAGCATCCCCACTCCTTCCTCTGTCAGAAAACAGCTCTTCGCCCCTGACCCCAAGCCTGCTGGTGTCACCCCTGTGTCTGTTTCTGCCACGTCTACTAGTGGCAGCAATGCAGTACGAGGCACAGGTTCTCCTGCACATCACAGTTCCACTACAGCCACCGCTAATGCCCCTCAGCAACCAGTCGGACCTATCTCGCAGCCCCCCATCCAGCCAACTAAAACAGAGCCCAGTGCCGTCGCCCCTCCTGGAAAAGACAAGCCCTCTCTACCTGTAGAAAACCAGCCTGTTTCTGTCAGTGAGAGCATCAACTCTGTGGGTTTCACTGCCCCCGCCATGGCTTTACCTCCCAAGCCAGAGCCGCGACAGCAGTTACCTCCCCCTCCCTCCTCTGTACCATCCTCAGAGGCACCACCGCCCCTCCTCAACCCACAGCACAGCTCCCACCTCACCTCAGCACCTCCTCCTGTCCTCTCACACAATGTTGCACATCCCAACAACACTGTACCCCACTTCTCAGCCCCTGCGCCCAGAGTCTCCCATCGTATGCAGCCACCAGGGCCTTACTATTCCCTTTCTGAGCAGCAGCAGCAGCAGCAACAGACGCAACAGCAGCAGCAGCAACAACAATCTGTGTTTGTGCCCTTCAACGCTCAGCAAGAACCCCCAAAACAGACCCAAAACCAGACGTCCCAGCCCACGAGTTTGCCTCCACAAGCCCAGACCCAAGGTCAGGCCCAGGCTCCAGGCTCCCTTCAGGTCTCTGCTAACCTGGGGATGATAAACGGTTCCCAGATGCAGCATGTGGCCAATGCAGGCAAGCCTCAGCAGATACCCCCCAACTTCGGTCCTGCAGGCCTCTTCAACTTCAGCAGCATCTTTGATAACAATAGCCAGGTGAGTTGCAGTATAGTATAGTTTAAACATTAGCCAGACTTCTTGTTTTACTTGTGGCTGTTCTTACGCAATGACTTTAAATGACACAGAGAGAGGTTAAATAGTTGAACAAAATTACAAATGATTTAACTGAACAGTACAAACATCATGGTTCCTTTTTTTTGCTGTTACATAAAATCAGTCATGCACCCAGTAATTTATAATTTTGTTATCTATTGTGCTTTCCTTGCAGGTTGGAAACAATCAGGTGTGGGGTGCATGCCATCTGCCAACTCGGTCACCTCCGGAGCAGTCGTACTCAGCCCCGCCAGCCTACATGAGCATGGGCCAGATGGAGAATATGATGCCTCCACCTCCTCCAGACAGCTCCAAAGCCCCTGGCTACCGCTCTGCCTCACAGAGGATGGTCAACAGTCCCATTGGTATGACTGTTTTCATTTTAGTTCATACATTATCATTTTGTTGATGTTTATTTAACTCTCTTAACCCTTTGAGATTAAGAATAGGAATTTAACTAAAATAAAAGCATAAAAATGGCGGTAGTAACAGTATATATGCAACCAAATATAATCAAATCATATACATGTGAGAAAAGGTATTATAATAGTAACATGTATATTAATACAAGGCCTTGTATTTTTTAGTAAAGTGAAGTTTTGAGGTACAGTTTGCTTTCTCATGTGCTCAATAATGAGCGGTCTCTTTAATTTTCTGCACCCACAGCGTTGACCAGCTATGCCACCAGTATCTCTGGCAGCCCTGTGTATCTGCACGGTCATACACCAGTTGGCACACCCTCATTCAGCAGACAGCACTTTTCTCCTCACCCATGGAGTGCATCCACATCAGGTACTAGGCTCACACTTGTCTTGTGTTTTTTGTTGTGATCTCCTTATAACTTAATATAATGATATTTTTACTGCCTTATTTTCTAATCCACTGTGCAAATTAATGTTTTTAGCAATACTTTCAAATGTGTAAATCTGATCTGCCCCTAACTATTTCTTCCTATGCTGTCTCTTCTCCACCAGGTGAATCTCCTGTCCCGCCTCCCTCTACGGTGTCATCCTCTGCCCTTTCCACCTCAGCTGTGGCCCCTCCTCCCCAGCCTAAGCCAGGCAGCTCCTCGCAGCAGGACCGGAAGGTTCCCCCACCCATCGGCACAGAGCGGCTGGCCAGGATCAGGCAGACGGGTTCTGTCAACCCACCTCTCCTCACCACCAGCTACACGGCATCTGTTGGACAGGGAGGCATTTGGTCGTTTGGGGTCGGCAGCGCTTCGGGTAAATTTTGTTTTCCTTTTTTCTTTGTTTGAATTAAGACAACTGGGAAAATGGAAAATAATCTCAGATGTGTGACTTAAACACAACCACACAGTTCAATCTCAGTTACTGTGAACAAGTGACATTTATAATGCTAACCCCCTGTCTGTCTTGGTACAGAGGCCATGTCTGGTTGGTCCCAGCCCCTGATGAGCAGCCACATGATGCACCCTCAGCTGCAGGCAGAGCAGTCGGCCTTCTCTCAGCACCAGCCCATGGAGCAGGATGACACAGGCATCGCAAACCCTGCTAACAACTACCACCAGCCTCAGCATTTGCCCAACAGTTACATGGACTTCCCAAAGGTGACACAAAGCCATAGCTCTGTAGATGATTTAACCCCTCTTCCTCTTATGTACACATATTTGACCGATGACCTGTCACTGTTTGTTCAGGGGATGCCTATGTCAATGTATGGAGGAACCATGCTGCCCCCTCATCCTCCCATGGCAGAGGGGCCGGGGGGACCGATGTACAATGGTTTGCACGCTGGTGACCCTGCATGGAGCCCCATCATCAAAGTGGTCCCAAACAATGCAGATAACTCTGACCCACAACAGCAGGTAATGTCCTCTTTTATTATACCATGCTGTCTAAACATATGCTTAGATTTAAATGTCCGGCTTGTATTTCTGCCATTAGAACGAATGTAGTCAAATACTATATCTCACTAACATATACCCTTTATTGGTCCTCTCTCCCCTCAGGTGTGGCCTGGTACCTGGGCACCTCATGTGGGCAACGTGCACCTGAACCACGTCAACTAGACCGCGTCCACAGCAATCAAACGCACACAGCATGACCCACAACGCAAACATGAAATACCAACTGACGAATATGACCGAATAAGACAAACGAAAAAAGAAAAACGTACAACATGTTAACTTTAGTAGAGACCTGAGAGTGCAGAGCAGAGGTTGAAGAATTGGAAGTTCTCTTGACGCCATTCTTTGATGTGCCTATCTCAAACAAAGAAAGAGGAAATTGGGCGAGAGCTGTTATCAGTGTCCCGATGATGCAAACAAACATGCGCGATCACCTGTTCAACAGGATCCATTCTCTGCGTAGTTTAGCGATTTTGACTTAAACCCACATACACCGTTCTTGGGCTGCAGGGGGCTCAACATGAAGTAGCTATTTAAACTTGGCCCAGAACTAGATGATGATTACCTAAAGAGAAAGAGAAATCAGAACCTTTTAGAGTGGTAAATACATGTATAATTGTTTACATACTAAAAAGGGTTAAAATGAGAGTAAATTTCATGTCGTATAGTGGCTCTACTTTATGTAGCCTGTATTAATGTGAAATATTTACCTTAATATTCAATAAAAAGATTGAAAAGTATTTGTGTGCTGTTTTATGAAACATTGTTCTTTACTTGTTTTCATGTTTTGACTTCAACAGACATCAAGACGTGGTACACTTTTCGTCTAATGAAATTATGCCAGTAGTGGCTCCTTTCTGGGCATCATCTTTCTTGACTGTCCTCTTCACAGCTGGAGTCCTTGTGCAGTCTTGAAACCTGTATTTATAGTTGCAAATTGGCCTTAAAAAGAACAATCAGATTTTTATTGATAAATATGTATTTTTTTTATGCATGTTTCATTTTTTGTTTTTAGTTTTTGTAGCTGAGAATTGAGCTAGCTGGAATAGCCTCATTGTCATGCCCAATGGTACTTCAACAGGATACATTTGTTGTTGGAATCTGACCTGAAAATGTGGTCTCTTATTGTGTCATTGGAGGCAAAACTACCTGTTTCCAACTCAAATACAACATCACTGCTTATCCTGAGATTCAATGGTGGGTGAAACACTGAACTTTACCCAATACTGCCACTTAGTGGTAAGAGTGGGGATCTTATTAAAAAAGAGACAGATTGGCAAATATTTTCACCTGTAATACTATTACAATTAGGACTGCATCTAGCTATTATTTTTGTTATCGATTAATCTGCAGATTATTTTCTCAATAGATTAATCGTTTGGTCTATAAAACATTGGAAAACAGTGAAAAATGGCCATTACAATATGTGATGACCTCATCAAATGTCTTGGTTTGTCCGATCAATAGCCAAATCCAAAAAAATATTCAATTTATTATAATGCAAGACCAAGAAAAGTGGCAAATTTTCACATTTGAGAACCTTGAACAATCAAATTTCTTGGAATTTTTGCTGGAAAAATAAGTTGAACGATTAGTCGATTATCAAAATAGTTGCCGATTAGTTTTCTATTGATTGATTAATCGACTAATCGTCACAGCTCTGATTACAATACTATCAGTAATCTTCCTGCCAATAGCAAACATTTCATGATCAAACAAAATGTGCTCCCAGGACATAGATTGCAGAGCCTTGAATTGGTTGATTTCTTGGAGCATATATTTGATTTGTATGATTGTACAATGCTTATCTGAGCCTGTAGGCCCCAGTTTATCAATCAGGTTTTTACTCCTGCTTTCACTGAAGGCACCTTAAAATAAATGCCAACTGGACAGTGAATAATGGGGCAATGTTATATTCAGAATTTAGTTACTACAATAGAATAGCGTTTTATGCTATATTTAAGTTTTTATATGGGATTTTGGAATTGTCACATCCCCATGCTCTCAAATTAATGTATAGAACAGTGCACTTTCATTTTCATTTTGAACACATTTCATTTCTCTTGGTTGTTTATTATGTGCACAACGCAGACGTCAGGAGGAGGTACACTATAATGCCACTGACACTCCTCTCTTTTATTCCTGTTGTTTAAAGTATCCGGACTTTTATTGTGAAGTCTGAGGGCAAAGTGTAACCGGAAGTGTAGTTCTTTAGTTCCTCATTTGTTTTGCAGTCCAAGGTAAGCATGGCGGCGACAGCAACACCAGCGGCCCCTAAGCAAACACCTGAAACATCTCCGTCGGTACCTGTACCGTTTGACTTCTCTGAGCCCCCGATCATTGAAGGCTTCAACCCTCTGCCGAGGATCAAAGATGAGACGTTCAAAGAGAAATTTCTTAGAAAAACCAAGGAGAACCCATTCGTCCCGATAGGTGAGTTACACAAGCAGGACGACACAGCAGAGTTACAGGAGCAGCACCGAGTACAGCATGTCTTTTTCTCTACAGAGTGGATAAATCAATTATATCTGATTCTGCATCAGCTTTTAAAGCTCAAACACACTTAACTGAATGTAAAGTGTTACTATGTGAGCTAACATCAGATAAATAGTAACTAACCTACTGAATATTTGTCAGTTCGCGTTTGTCAGGGCCAGAAACAGTTTGTTGTCATTTGAGTCTCTTTAGTGGATTAAATGACCTGCTTATATTTTAGTTGAAGTCGTGTCAAATTAGTTTTTTGTGTAGTTTGACTGTCTTAATTTGAAACACCGAGGAGCCGCGGTGCCCTTGGTGTGTTTTCAAGGTTCAAACAAAACAAAAAAAAAAAAGCATTTTCTCCCTCCTAGTATTTTATAATTATGTACTGTCGGTTTCAACTTACAAGGTTTTGAGATCTCCGTCTTTGAAACTTATGCTGCGACCCATTACACTGAATGGAGGTGAATTTCCTTCAAAGTTGTGACATGAATATTTCTTATTATATGTTTATTTATTTATTTATTTCTCAAAACTGCTGAGAGTCAAGTCTGTGGTTGGAAATATTGTTGAGTTTCTCACTGGTAATGTTTTCTAATTCTTTGAGCTTCACAAAACAAAATTCAGTTTATCTCCATTGTATTGTGTGGTTGGTGGCTGCAGCAGCAGACATCTCAGAAACCGACAAAACCATCTGCATGGCCAGATAGACACTACTAAGGATGAGGAAGAGAGGAGCTGTTTCCCTCTGATTCAGTTGAACCTTTGACTGCTAATAATGCCACACTGCCTTAGTGGTATCCTTTATTTTAATAAATGTGACCCTGATTGCCAGCACATATACTTATTGTTGTACCAAAGGACAGTGCAGTAGACTTTTAGGCCTTCATTTTCCATTTTTTTTATTACAATGGGGACAAAATCTGCTCACCACTTTTATTGTATTTTACTGTGTTTTTGGTAACAGCCAACCTGTCCAGTACCTGGGCATTGATCCGTTAGATCCGGTTCATAAGGTGTGATTTGCTTTGTGTTCTCCAGGTTGTTTGGGAACAGCAGGAGCGCTGATCTATGGTCTCCGTGCCTTCCATCAAGGCAAAACCAGACAGTCCCAGCTGTTGATGAGGGGACGTATCTTTGCTCAGGGCTTCACTGTAGTTGCCATTATTTTTGGTGTCTTCGCCACAGCTGTGAAGCCCAAGCAGTGAAGACGGACCAATCCCACACCTCTGCCATCACTCACTCGACTCGGACTCAGACCGGATCCAGCTTGGAATTGGACTGATCTTACTGTCTGAATGAACTGAATAATGTATAATGTTTCCAACATTGTTCAGACACCTATGTTAAGGCCAACACTATTTATTGTTGTTTGAAAACTGTGAATTGCTCATGGTGGTAAAATATTTTGCAACAAGAAAGTATAATCGGCTTCTTACCACACCAAGTAAGCAAGCTGGATTTGACTTTTATTATGCTTTAATAGTACTGAAGCAAAGTGTTGATAAATCTAAATTATATGCTTCTTGCTCCTTGCCTTTCTGGAGGGTTAGATTTCAAATGTTTCCATGTATTGTCCCTGAAATGATGGACACAACACCTCACAGTGTCTTCTGATTATAAATTTTAAGTTGCACCTGATGTCCTGTGTGTATTTGGGTTAAAAGCATCACACTCACAACTGTATTCAGGGGACATCTACTCCTTATACAACCTTTATTTGACAAGTTATTTTAAAAAAAATCAGTGGGGACATTCACTGTGAACACAGTTTTTATATTAACGGCCTGGGCGAGCAGATCTAAATGGGAGGAGGCTTTCAGACACAAGACAAGCCCAGTCTCAATGTCCACCTTTAACACTCAACAGACTTTCACATAAAAATCCTTGCGTAAGAGGACTCCAAATGTTGTATGAGGAATGCACTTAGTGAAATCACTTTACTAATGCAGAGGCAGTTGAGTTGCCAGTTAAGTGCGACCCTAAACACTGGACTTGCTGCTGTGCACGTGGAAACTTGTTCTCGCTTCTTGGCTCTTCCCATGTTATCTGTGTTTTTGAAGTTGTGGGTAAGTGGCTCAAACACGGCAGATCACTGTGGCACAGTCTTCCAACAACATGCGCCTGAGAGCGAGCAAGGGTGGATGTTGGCACTGGGGGCCACACATAATGTTAGCTCCTCACACATCAACAGCACAAACTGGGATTTGAGTGATTATCTCCAGAGCGTTTTGATGGCTTCGCTGGGAAATATGGGAGGACAAATAACATCAGGTGATCACACTCCACTGTTTTATTTTCCAGTTCCCTTTTAACATTCACTTTTTTCAGTATTCATAATGTCCAAATAGGCAACATGTGAAACAATGTGCAGACGTTACTGTTGAAATTGACACCTTATTGATTGCCGTTTAAAAAAAAAAAAAA
>NTHP01000034.1:856368-896034 GCA_003416845.1 Oplegnathus fasciatus
AAATGTCTCGTTTTGTCCACAACCCAAAGATATTCAGTGTACTTTGATCTTTGAAAGGATGCGCCTTCCCAGTATTTTGTTTGTGGTGCTAAACCAAAGTCATATGATTCCAACGCTGAATATCCGAAGGTAAAAAGGTAGCACACACACAGATCTTCAGGACAAAGTTGACTAATCTCAGTTTCACCAATTAATGTTTTTTTGACATGGTCAAAATAAATTGGTGAAACTGAGATTAGTCAACTTTGTCCTGAAGATCTGTGTGTGTGCTACCTTTTTACCTTCGGGTATTCAACAGTGGAATCATTTTCAGTTTACTGTCAGAGAGGACTGAAGAAACCAGAAAATATTCACATTCGAGAAGCCGAAATCAGAGAATTTGGACACTTCTTCTTAAAAAAATGACTCAAAATGATTAATCGATTATCAAAATAGCTAATCGTTGCAGCTTTAATTAGGTCTAAATGTGACACAATTAGATGTGCTGCATCATTCCTCTTAAAGGTAAACTGCAGAAAGATACATAACAAAAGGACAAAATCACAGCGGCTCATTACAGCTGCAAAGCAGGAAGTGCATTATGTATCATTACAATATCATTAATTCCCTCATGAGAACATCTCTGCTCACCTAAGGCCTCAAGGCGTGTCTTCTGCTCCTCCCTCCACTTGCGTAAACTCTCTGGCTCTTGCCTCTGAATATCCACCTGGGCGATGGCTGCATAGTTGTCTGTTGGGCCATTGGACTCCTTTTGGAGGACATAATAGCACATTTATTATAAAACAGCAGATGCTGGGTAGGTGGTAAATCCATCACATCATCACATACAGCAATGCAAATACAAAAAATAAAAGGAAAGCAAAAGAAATTATGTGATGGGTCAGAATAAAACTCAAACACAGACTTTTGCAGATAATTAAATATGATTTAAGAAACATACCTGAAACATATCCCCATTCACTGTGGCAGGTTCCTCTCCAAAAGCGTCTGACATTGTTACAAGAGCACAGAGTTCAATGTTAAGATGGTCTTCTTGGACTTTTCCAGTTAGCTACTCTTCCTCATCACCTGGATTAACTTATGCTCACTACTACAATGGCAGTGTTACTTTGTTACACAGTTAAACGTTACGGCTAACACCTCAGGAATGCAGCAGCACCTGTTTGGCCACTGATGTTGTCTGTGCACCTTTGTCAGGTGTCAGGACAGGTTTTTCCAGGCAAGTGTCAACAGTTAGCTCATATCATTTATTACTATATAATGCTACTATATAGCTATAGCGTTACATAGTTTGACATCTTTAACGTTACAAAGTCAGGAGGATGTGCTTTGGAAGTCTGAGTGCAAACAAACGCACCACCGTCAGCTAACTAGCTAACATTAGGCTATAAAGCTAACGTCCCATTAGTTTAATAGTAAATGAGCCGATGTAAGCTAGCTAACTGATACACTACCTGGCTGTATCAGCTAGTGATGCTATTGTTAACATATAGTTAGCTTGACATGGGGCCACTGTTCGCTAACTACTAACCAGCCCAGTCCAAGCACCGCTAAGATAGCTTCAGTTAGCTCGTTTTCTTGCTAGCCGGAGCTGACATTAGCTCAGTCGCAAACTTGCCATAGTTGGCCGGCTGCGGCGGAGGAGACGACTCTTCGCCGCCCGCTCCTTCCAGCGCCCCAAACCCGTCGCCGTCATTCTCAATCCCCGCTATCTCACTCTCCTGCTGAGCCAGGAAAGCCGCGGCTGGGTCCTCTTCCGCCGGGTGTGCTCCGTTGTCAGCCATCTTTCACAAAAGTGTTTACAAGTTTAAACTGAGCTTTAGCTAGCTAACGTCAAAGCCTCAAAATTAGGCGACCACTTCTGCAACGTCAAAACAAACAACTTAAATATTTCAGGCGAATATCTGCTGTTCCCAGTAGACCACTGTGAGCAACAGGGCAAACAATTAAATCGTCTTTAATAAACAGTCTAAGCTTCGACTTAAGGCCCTCACTGATGATTCATGATTTCTTCGCTTGTTCAGCCACTGTGATGATGGAGCAGGGCAGCACCCTGAGGGTACCAGCTCCCTTTTGTTACCGTTTGTCTCCATCTGCTGGACCTCTGCTGCACCTCTTCAGTCAGGCCTCGACATGCATTTGATCTACAGGATCACCTTAAAAATGTTGCTGTTACTTTATCTACACACACACACACACACACACACATATATATATATGTATATATAAAGTATATATATATATTAGTTCCATACACAAAATGCAAGGATTAAAGTGAATATAATGTTCATGTTATTTTTCTGGTAAGAACCAGTTGTACTAGTTTTCCTTTCTAACTCTTATTTGTTTACTTATGATTAGTGGATGGGACATGTTGGTCTGGGTATAATGCATGCCAATTTTTGTCAGTGAAATTAGAGTATAGTTCCAGTGTGATAGAGAAATAGAGGACAAACAGGGCATTATATATCTATAGCCTATTTATCAACAGTATTGAAGAAGTATTCAAATCCTTTGCCTTAATAAAAGTAGCAATAACACAGTGTACAAATGCTCCATTACATATAAAAGTGTTGCATTCCAAATTTTACCCAAGTAAAATAAGCCACAAAGTTGTTCCTATTAATGGCCTATGATTAATCTAAATGATTTATTTCATACATTTGTTACAACCCTTCATAAAGTATACCTTTTTAGAAAGTTGTGCATTTATGCAATTTAGCTGGTCGAGATGGAGCTATTTTGTACTATTTATTATGTACTATCTGGTTTATTCCATAACAGTGCACTGTATTTAAGCTCATTATGTCAAATATTAATCTTCAAAGTGAGAGTAACTTTTACAAATAAAAGTCTTGCATTCAAAATTGTACCCAAGTAAAATAAAACTTATTAGCTAGGCTACATAAATCTACACAAGGATGGTAAGCAAATATACTCACATAGAATGGCTCCTTATGAAGGAAAACACTAATTTATTATTATTATTTTATTTATTTATTTATTTTTACAACATGGCAACCATAAAGTTGTTCCTATTAATGGCCTATGATTAATCTAAATTATTTATTTAATATTAATAAAACCATTTGTTACAACCCTTCATAAAGTATGCCTTTTTAGAAAGTGGCACCCAGCATTTGTGAGGTGGACTAGGCCATGGATTATCTGGTGTATTCCATAACAATGCATCATACTTTTTCAGCTCATAATATTTTCTGTATGTCAAATATTAATCTTCAAAGTAACATTAACTTTTACAAATAAAAGTCTTGCATTCAAAATTTTACTAAAAATAAGTTCTTATTAGCTACATAAGTCAACAAAGGTGTAAAAAGCAAATATACTATTTAGTTTATTCCATAACAATGCTTCATATTTTTAAAGCTCATTTTTATTAATCTTCAAAGTATCAGTAACTATAGCTGTCAAATAAATGTAATGGATTACACTACCACTTATTAATCAATATAAACAAATAGAACTATATGTGACTTTACATACTGTATGTTGGGCTGAGGAGTTTCTGTTAAAAAGCGCAGTTATTCTTGAAAAATGACTCATATATAAGACTTTTGTTCATGTATTATGTGCAACAGTGTGTTATCGAACAGTTGAGTGTTCTTCAAAAGTCCATCATGATTGATTGATTGATTATGGATCAGCACTAACAGCTGAGGTGTCTGTCTGTCTGTGTGCAGGGCCCGGCCTCTCCTGGTCGACCGCCGCGGTATGAAATGAAGCAGCGGCACCATGTGACTTCTGACGTTTCAGCCCGAGTCCTGCTAAAAGGAATTTGAGGGAATGATCCTGCTGCTCACCAAAGGGGATCCACGGTGGCTCCCTGACGTCCGCTTTAAGGAAGTCCCAAAGTTAGCCTACTTACCGATTGACTTTTTTTTTAATCCAGTAGACTGACTCGTGATGTCTGGCGAACAGGAGGGACGAGAGGTGAGCTAACTCATTTTGTCCTTCCGTGTGAGTGTGTGTGTGTGTGTTTGGTGTAACTTTTCAAAGCCAACTTTTTTTTCTCCACAGAGTTGTGTTGTGCACTTTATGGTTTTGGGGGCTAGCTGCTGTGAATCTGTAGCCGAGAGTTTCTCCTGTTTTCGTGTCCCGTCTTGCTCCTTCTCTTGTGGATGTTGAGGTTTGCTCTGCAGCGGTGTTTTCCAGGCTTTAGTGCTCAAAGCGGAGCCTTTAATGACCTGCTGCAAATGATCGCCTTGGACGCACTGAAATCAATTAAAAGTAAGCTGTATAAGCTCATAATGCGGAGCCTGTTAACCCCAAAAGAGAAAGAAGCGTGTAATTCCGTGTATTTGAGGATAGTATACACTAACACTCACAGCACAGGTTCCTATAGAAGTATTACAGTGACACCATAGGAGAGTATAAATAGCAACACCATAAACAGGGGTCACTTGAATGAGTACCACAGGCATTACTAGCATATTTATTGGCTTAGGCTGATGATTTCTCCAATGGCTTAATATAGAGGCTTAATGAGCTGAAAGGCATTCAAACTCATGCTGCTACTTCCACTGTCTTCTGTTTAAAAACAGCTAAATAATTAATTTGCTTTTATCGCAAGTAAAATCTAACCTCCACTACCTGTTGCTGCTCTGGATCTTTTCTGTTTATGTTAATAATTATTTTCCTTGGCTGCTGGACTTCTCTGTAGGAGGTATAATATGAGAACAGTAACTAAACCAAGTTTTGGTAATTAAGAATGTTTATATAATCAAGAGAGTGCATAGAAGTTACTGCATAAACACGCACACAAAAATGGATGAAAATCTCCATTAATGTAGCAGCTTTGCAGGTTTCATGGATGGGATTATTTGAGGGGGCGATTGGCTGCTTGCTTTAAAGTGTTTTAGACATGTTGCTATTTTTTGGCCTGATCTATGAGCACGCCCTTATTTCAGTTTCCCACTATATGTGAGCTCCTCTGTTGCTTCTTTAAATATAATTGCTAGTATGGTTGCACTGTGCTTCATGCCCTCCAGAAGGAATGTAGAGCTCCATAAGCTTTTTACTTCACTTGTGGCCGTCTGCCGCTTCTCAAGTACACTTCAAAAAAAAAAAGAAAAAGAAAAAGATCCATTGACTTTTATGTAGTCTGCTTTTGCCAGAATATAGGGGTAGTTGACGTTACCTCTCTCTCCGTCCTCCTCTACCCCCCTCTCTCTCTGTGACTCATGTGGGTGTTGGGCTGAAATAGTTTGGTGTAGTTTTACATTCCTTATATAGCCTCTGAGGAGTGAGGAGAGGCTAGGGCTTGCCTGTGTCACAGACATTGTCGGAGGGGGGGTGGTGGTTGGTAGGGTTTGCCAACAGAGAGAGAATCTGCTTGCCCTAGCTTACTGACTCTCTAGCTTTCTCCCAGGTTTGGGCTATCGGCCGGCCCTTGAGGACAAGGTAGGTTTGCATGGTGGCATCTTTGGTAGCTAAGCTGTGTGTCACGGAGTGCGATGACACCTGGCAGGGTTGATGAGGAGGAGGAGGAGGAGGAGGAGGAGGAGGAGGAGGAGCAAGAGGGGTGCAGGTACAGAGGTCAGTGGTACAGCTGTAACTCGCTAGTAAGAGCAAGTGACATAGCCCCTACGTCTCAAGTTGCCTTTGGTTCTTAAAATTGCCTGGTTATTTAGTGACTTGCCATTTAATGTCAATAATTAGTTCTGGTGAAGTTGTTTCACACTGTTTTCATGGTTTCACAGCTGTACAAATTGTGTAAAATATTAAAAAATATCATATGTTGTGGGTGTGTTTCGTTAAAGTTCACTTTAATGGTTGAATTATTAATGGACTACAATGAGGTGGCTGCAGTCGCTCTGAAAGAAAGATAACTGTTGAATGTCGCTGCTGTTCTTATTGTCCAGTAGATTTACGATGCTGATGTTCTCTGTGGTACTCATTTGCATTGTAGTATACTTTGTTACACTCTGAATTGAGCCTCTATATGAATACTCACATCAGAGAATGACGTAAGGGATAGCAACCTATTAGTTTGTGTGTTGATAAATGCAGGAATGTTGTGTCCCTGCGGCAAATAGCCTAATTCAAATAGTTAAACTGATCATTTCTAATATTTAATGAATTATTGTGACATGGTTATTGTTAAAACAGAACTTTTCCAAGATTTGATATTGAATCCACTGAAAGGAAACAACTTCAATGTCAGTTTCGGTATGGGAACGTGTGTGTTTGTGTTGGAAACAAATGCAGACAACCAGGCTGCTTGAATGAAGCAGAAAAGGACGTGCAGCCTTGAAAACCTTTTCCGGGCTTTCTCACTAATTAAGACACTGTTTCCTCCTCTCTCTTCCCCAAGGCTATGAACATATACTCTGTAACCCTCAGCGGCCCAGCACCTTGGGGCTTCAGGCTGCAGGGTGGCAAGGACTTCAGCATGCCCCTCACCGTATCAAGGGTAAGAAACTGTTTGTTATTAGAGTGAGCTTTTGTACTGCATCTGAGGTCTTTTCACTCTTCTTGAAGATTTGCTTCGAGTCATTTCTGGTCCTCCAAGCTTCTATTTAAAAGCCTCCGTCTGTTTACAAGATTCTGTTAGCGTTCAGTAGTCTGGGTCTCCACATAATGGCCCTAGCTGAGCATTTGCATGTCGTTTTTGTTCATTTTTGTACACATTTTTTTAATGCTATATACCAACCCTTATGCAGTCAGTCATAACATCCAGTATTCATTGGTCGCAAGGACACACTGCTGTTTGTTTCACAACGCTTTGTACTCTCCATGTTAGGTCACTACCTCTTCACTGAATGAATTTTAAAATACTCTATAAACTGCTGTCGCTATCGAAGAGAGCAGCAACCACTTTCCAGGCCTTATAAGTGCAGTGCTGCTTTGCCTGACAAACACACAGACTCTCGCTTGCAGCCACGCGCGCATGCGCACACATAAAATCATTCCAACATTGCTGGCAGCCATTGCGCACACACACATCTAGCATTCTATTATGCACTCATTCCCCATTGACGTTGTTATATTGCTACCTTAGAGGCTGGGTGATCTATAAATGTTAGAGTGATTCACATTTATTATATCATCAATTCTGTTTCCTATTTTAGAGATGATTGGGAGTTAGTAGGTAATTATATGGGTCATGCCTAAGCCTCACAAGGTTACCCCACAATTCCTTGTAGTTGCCAAAAAGTCACAGCTATCATACAACATTAAGATGACAAGCTGCAAACAAGTGAGCCTCTATTTTGTTGCTTTGATTAGTATGGCCTAGTCCACAGTGTGTTGTAAGTAGCATGGCACTGAGGTGTGTGTGTGTGTGTAGAGCTGATGTAATCCTGCGGTGAGGGCAGCAGTTATCACCAACCTTGTCAGTACACGTCTTGTATCTGCTCTGCTCCCTGGCAGGCATCGCAGTCAGAAACACAATGTTCCCCTTGGATTCATGACAAGAAACATTTTCTTCCACCCATAAAAGACCAAACGGATGTAAAAACCTTATTTGACGAATGGTCCAAAACAAAACAGGGATTTTTGGTGGGATATAGAAGTTGACTTAGAGGAATTCCAGTCTAGACGGGCGAGGCGTGCTGTAGGGCGAATGTCACGAGGGTGCGTCAGTAGTTGTAGTTGAATTTTCTTGACTAATTAGCCAGTGCAGGAGTCCAGTTTTTCTGCAATCCAGGTACATTACGCATGCTGATTATTGTCCTTGCTGACAATAATATGGCTTACTTTTTCTGTATTGCAAAGCCTTTCCCTGCCAGTCTCTCCATACATTTTGTTAGACCCAGGTTTGTGTAAGCAGCTTGGGGTAAAATTGATAATGGCTCCCATTCTGGGAAAAAACCCAGTACTGCTGAGATTGGAGCCTTAACGACTGGTCAGTGGCTAATATCTTTGTGGCTTGTTCCAGCAGTCCTCCGGGCCTCAGGGTACAGGAGTTATAAAGATGTGACAGGTTTTCTCTCTTTTCCTCTCAGGGAGTCTTGGCTCTCCTTGCGATTGTCATAAAAGACTGGACAGTGAATCACAGAGTTGCAGACGATGAAAACAACCCAACAAGGGGGATGTAAACCTCAAAGATATACAGTATCCCTTAGTAACAGGAAGAAAAGTCAGGGCTGCACTCAGTGGGCTTACGTTGGATGAATTTAGTGGGTGGTCTTTCTTTACTGGCTTGTAGCCAATGAGATAAGAATCTCAGCCCAGACAGTCGGTGAAAAGTGATTACACAATGACGAACATGCGGAGTGACAGGACAAAAGGCTCAGTAAAATGCTGTAAGGCAAAGAGATTGCAAGTGATAACTCCTGAAAGATCAATGCATTGCAAAGTGTTTTTTTGTAAAGATTAGATGACAATTAGTGTTGTTGAGACCGGATTTATGTAGAGCTCATTGTTATTTAATTCATTTGAGTTTGGCCTTACTGTGGCACATTCATATTTAATCATTTACCCTGTATTTGTTGTGCAGCAAATGGGGATTCTGATCATCTTTGTATTGATTTGGTGTGCGTGAGATGGTATATAGGTTTCCACGCTCTATGAATGCTCTTGTTTCCTTCCTCCTCTGTCTGCGAGCCTGGAAAGCCATGCTTTCCTCAGCATTCCTGGGATTTTTCTCATATTCACCCCGTAGCTGCCAACAGGCAATCCTCTTGTCTCCTCTCTGTGTCTAATATGTCTTCCACACTCACTTTTCTTGTGCATATGATGGACTTTCCAGTGAAATCAGAGGAAAGGAGATCATGCCAAGACAAACTGTTAAGTCACTGTGGAAGGAAAAATAACTTTTTGACCTTAGCATAATACGTACACGCCCATTTATCAACTGGAAAAATATGTACGTAACTTTTATTTGACTCCTTTTAAGATCAGTATCCCACTTTTTTTCCCAGTTTTCTTGGCCTCTTGTGTTAGTAGATGCATAAAAACCTTCTAACTAGTGAAATCGGCACAGAGTTCTCACGACCTTTCACCATCCCACTAAGGAAAAACAAAGGATAAAGAAAAAACAAGGAGAAAGCAATGCCTTTCTCTGTTTAACTGAAATGTCATTATACCCCTTTCAAACTGACACAGTGATACTGGGCACAGCCGTATGTGTCAGTAGACCCTCCTCCGAGCCTGGGATGAACATAGGTTGGATGCTGCCTGGCACTGGTGAACTGACATTTCTATTAGGGTTGGGAATTTAACGTTATTGGCATTGAAATGGTATTTGGAAGCGCACTCCAGTGATTTAGTGTTGCAGTTCCATAAAGTTTGGGGACTTCCAAGAGACAGAGATTTCGTCAGACTTCTCAAAGCTCCTCTAAAGCCACAGGAGACATTACACAAATGCTTTCACAGAATGAGTAGGACTGACCATGACCAGTGAACTGAGCTTCACGTGTGAAATCAGTGGAGTGACTCTTTAACCAAAGACTGGACTGGACCAGAAAAACTGAAGCTTAGTTTTATGTGGTAGACATGTAATGTTATATGGTCTTGGAGTAGTGTCTCTGGAACTACAGTTGTTGACTCGAGTCTCTGCGAACGCTGAAGGATTATCGCCTGACAGCCATCTCATATTAAAGGGTCAAACATGGGTTAAACGTCCAGTAGGCCCTCGTCACAGCAGCATCCTCCTCCTTTGAAAGCTGACCTCTGAAAATCTTGAGACAGTTGAGTTTGATCCTGCCTCCAAAAAAAGCCTCCCATGTATTTAATCCTTTCCCAACCAACCTTTGTGCCCACTTTTCTACTTGAATTTCTCTAGACTTCCGCGACCTTGAGAAGACGGAGGTATGCTTGAGTAAAATTATATCTCTCTCCACATGTCTGCTCCAACATCCTGCTTCAACGGGAAAGGCATAAAACTTAGGAAGCAAGATGTCGCCGTAACACTGTTTGATTGCTGCTTCAGTTGAGCGTTCCCCAGTCTGGGGCAGCCCTACAACTCCTCTGTGGAGTTTCTCCACATTATCTGCCCCAGATCTCGTGCCATCGCGATTCCATAAACATTATGATACCATAACCGAGCCTCCTGAGCACCATCTGGTTTCTATTGGCAAACACATGCCACGTCGCTGAAATCAAATGTTTGGAGGAAATTACAGATGATGTCAAGTCAATAACCGAGTGGGGAGATTTGGGAATGTCTCTCCATCACCACAGCTGGATGTGTCATCGAGTCTTATATTCCAGTTTCTCTCTCTCTCTCTCTGTGTCTGTGTGTGTGTCTCTGTCTGACTTGTAGACCATCTGTTGCTTTATCACTTGTGTACTCTTAAACACTCCCTCTCTCTCATACACACACACACACACAAACTCAGGGAAGAGAGGCCTTGTTAGAGGGGTGAATTAATAATTCAGTACTTACTGATAGATTGCCCGCCGGGGGCATTTCTTGTGTGGCTAGTTGGAAGTGAAAGTCTTATGTTGTGATCAGTGCGGCAGTGTTTTAAGGTGAGTTAGTCCTAGGTGTTCCACTGCAGTCATTACGGGGGACCACATACTTGCAGGTTTGGTTTTCTATTTCCCAGAGGGATATTTATGGCTTTGCATCAGCTGTGCTGTGTGAGTGATGTAAGGACAGACTGTCTCTTGGCCCTCAAATAGCCGTGGAAAGAATAAAAGTGAGCTGGTGCAGAGTTACAGGGCCAGTATATCTACAGCTGTAGATGAACTTTAGTACATTATGAGTTTAACCAAAAACATGAGTAGCCAGCCCGGAGCGAGTCTGAGGCCCTGGCTCACCTGCATGGTCAGTCAAGGGAAGCACTTCAAAGGTGGTCAAGATATTGCATTTTGAAAGGTTGGCTAATGCTTTGAAATTCGATAGTATACCAAAACAGCTCTCACGCTGCTGTCTGCCAGAAAGCCTTGAAACAGGCTACTAACTGCTAGGCTAACCCTGTAGTTGTGAATACCTTCAGTTGCACAAACGTCATGCCATTAGTGTGAAGTGAGTCACAGTCATACTTGCACAAAATCATGTATGACAGGATGAGTCTGCGCCAGAGGTTGGACGTGTTGGCCTTATCAGAAAGCCATCTTTGTGGTATCGCTGCTACGTGATGTTATCATACATCGTGGCTGCGCTATCATGTTAGATGTTGTGAGGCGCGGTGCAGTGTGTTGCATTCAGGAACATGTTTTCCACTGTCCTTCTCCGTATTGACAAAGTGCTGGGGGGGTATTGGGTTTCTGTCCGCCCCCTACCAACCAAAGGTCTGAGCGCAGCAACTTTAACTGCTGCCTTCTCAAGTGAGGGAGCAGCTGCACTCTGAACCTGAGCCAGAAGCACAGGTGTCTGTGTCTATCAGTAACTCAACTCACACAGACACCAATGCACGTACATATACAATCTGCAAGCTTTATGGCTCCATATATTCCTTTTTCTCTTTACATTTAGAGGTCAGCAATAAAAGATAAAATCTTAGATGACGGTGTGCAATTTTATAGTGCGTACAGATGGTGTTGGGCCACCACGAGCCTCCAGAACAGCTTCAGTGCTCCTTGGTGTAGATTCTCCAAGTCTCTGAAACTCTGCTGGAGGTACGATCACAACTCTTCAAAAAGATTTTCACCCGTTTATTATTTTGATGATGGCAGTGGAGAGCGCTGTCGGACACGTTGTTCCATAAATCTCCCATTGGTGTTCAGTTGGGTTGAAATCTGGTTCCTGCATACCAAATGATTTTCATCATTTTCATATTCATCAAACCATTCAGTCTCCCCTTGTGCTCTGTATGGAAACATTTGCATTCCTCTTTTCCCTGCGTTCCTCATTTATTCCGAGTTTTCCTTTAATTCTTCACCTGTCTGTATTTCCCGTGTTATTTAATCAGAAGTTGAATAACTTTGGCTCTTTCCGTACACCCAAAGTCCCACTTCAGGGTGAGTGTGCAATGGTTTTTCAATGTAATTCTCATAAAAAGCTGTTTTATTATTCTTTCTGAAAAGTTGCCACACAACGATGTGGTTTTCTGTTCATGTTCTACGATACATGGGTATCTATTACTGTACTGGCCGTGACATTTGAACACCTCTTTGTTTTTAATTAAATTAATTAAACAACTTCCTTGAGGCTTTGACCGTGCTTCTGTTACTAAGGCTCATGTGATATGTTGTTGTTAAATGCTAATAAAACAATTTTTATTTCAGTCAAATGACAAGGTGCTCAAGCTTTTTTATCCAGTAAAGTGGTGAAACGGGGGCTGCGGCTCTCTGTAGTGACCTCAGTGGCATTACGCCAGGCTGTGCCCCCACAATATGTCACTAGTGTCCATGTCAGAGTTGCTTTTCCCCGGCGTAAGCTGTTAAAACTCTTTTAAGTTCTCTCTAAACTGGAGAAATTATTTCTTTCGTAACCCCTCTAATTGCTTCCAGTGAGTGCGAATCAAAGGCAATTAAAGTGATGTTTGAACTTGGCTGTAAAATAACTGTAGCTTGGATTGCCTCTGAGGAATGCATTTCTTCCTATTTTTAGCTTTGCCATGTTTTGATTCAAGGCAGGCTCTTAACGTCGTTGTCTTTGTGGGGTGCAGACTAGTTTTTCAGCCCGAGCTGTCATCAGTTTATAGAGCATATTACCTCCCTGCTCACGCGAGTGTTTATGTTTAATGTGCAGAATCAAAGCGCCAAGTGTGATAGCTGAGCTGAACATGGCAGAAAACTATTGATTGAACCGCAGAGTCCTCTGAGCTTTTGATGAGCTAACATTTGCAGGGATCCATGACATCAGAGAGTAATCCTAATAGGTTTTTTGCCAGAAATCCTGGCACCCGCTCGCTTATCTGATGCTGAACACTTTGTACTCCAGTTATCTGAGAATTTGACACAAGTCTCGAGTTTCATTAAGCCGCATGGGCAAGCTGACTAAGCCCTTACTAAACACGATTTGGCATCTCTGCCATGTCTAGAACTACTAATATACACAGCAGACGGTGTATTCTGTGTACATGTAGAAAACCATTACTACCTATACAGACTGTGTCAAGTTCTTCCTGTTTGTAACAAGACTCCAGCCCTTTGCTCTGACTCAATACGTCTGCAGTCTGCGTGACAGCCCGGGAGGATGATGTCATTCTTTTGTCAGTGAAACTGGCTAATGACTTACCTGTGTGGATGGAAAAAGTAGATGGGTTGTTCCAGTAAATGATGTGACTATTTGTAACATATGGTCCCTGTCTGCAGCTTTCAAGAGCTCCTTTCATAGTCTTAAGTCACATCTGCAGTAAATCATACGCTGATGACTGATGACATCATGATGACCTATAATGCCTGTTCCCGATTGTGTTGAGTGAAATATCTCGGCTGGCTTGTCAGACCCAGACACACAGACTCCCTGAGTTGATCATTAAGTGTTGCAGCAAAGTCAACTGAACATGACTTTTTGTGTGTTTTTCCTGAATTTTGCTTAGAACTGCTGATGTGTGTGAGACAATGTGAGGTCATGTGGTCACACAGTGAAAGTATTTTTTTCTTTTTGAAACATGACCTGCTGACTAGGATAACAAAAGAAAAGTGAAGTTTTAAAAATGCACATTGTGTTTTGAGATTATTTCATACCATCCCTGAAAGAACAAGATGAATACAAATATCGCAGAATGGCCAAATACACACATATTATGAATTTAAATTAAAGAATCATTAGCTTTGTGTGATTTTATAGTTACTACTGGTGCACTTCTGCCCCTTAGAACATGCGTCCATCCACATAACTGTCATCTCCTGTGAAAACCCTGTCCTAACTCCCTGTGTCCCTGTGTTTTGTTCTTTTTCTCCAGCTGACCCCGGGCGGGAAGGCAGCTCAGGCTGGTGTCGGGGTGGGAGACTGGGTGGTGTCCATCGACGACGCCAATGCAGAGGACATGACCCATGTGGAGGCACAAAACAAGATCAGAGCAGCAACAGACTCCCTCAACCTCACCCTCAGCAAGTAAGTCGTCTGGCAGTGCGTGATGCAACAAAACACGCTACGTGATCACTCACCCTCCATTTTTATCTCGGTCAAACACAGCAGCATAAATCACCACAAAACACATATCCTCCTTCATTCTGAGGAGAGATAAAATACCATAATGTCCTTGAAATTTGCCTCCATATGACAGATAGTCGCAAAACACATTGGTTTTAAAGTTATCATCACACACATTCCATTATTTTATTTCCCCTAAGGCTTAAATTAGTTCTAGGGTTAGACTTGGACTTGAATTTCATCTTACTCATAAGTCACAACCCCACAAGTGAATACCTTCAAAAAAGTAATTATATCTACCGGGGAGGTTATTATTTTCAATCCCGTTTGTCTCGTACAGTAATTAGCAAGATATTTCAAAAACTACGGGAGCAACTTTTCACCAAAATCCAGGGAAACCTGTTCATGGGCCAAAAAATGAACAAACTAGTTTTTGGTACAGACAGCATTACCATATGATCATTTATAAAGCACTTTATGCTTTTCCTCATCAATCCTGAACTGTGAGGCTTAGAAGAAAAATAATTTTCCTTGATTCCATTTCCAACCTGTATTTTTGCATAAAGGTGTGCCCAATTCCACCTAACATAGATTTCACATTTTCTACAAATTTTATCCAGTCTTCATAGAATTAGTACTGTGCATACTGTACATATTTAGGTGGTCTATTTTTAGGTTTTCCTATTTTTATTTATCCCATGTTCTTTTCCTACAAATGCTTGCCAAAGTCTTGGTGGCATGGCCTAATTAAAACAAATTTTCATACTTATTGAATGCATTGTGCAAGTGCAGCCACATTCATAAGGCAGGCGCACATATCAACCCAGGGAGATCCTGCAGAATATGACGGCATTTTGCTCATGGGTAGTGTAACAGCAACTTAGTGGTCATGAGTCTGAATTATTTTTCATTCAAATTCAGCATTATCATCAATCAATTTATGCATTTTGATGTCGACTCAAATATACATGCAGGTTAAAAACCTCTCAACATTATCATTTATTAAAGTAACAAGAGGATTGTGCGTTATTGGAGGTACATGCTCTATGGATTCTTTCTAGCTCAGTATTACAGCAATATTCTGTCCTTATCATCCCAAAGAAGCACGAGCAGGGATGAGTAGTCTGCACTTAGCAGCAGATATGCCTGCCAGATGCTGTCAAACGGATACACTGGCCTTTGTTCGGTTGAAATAAACCATTTTCAGTGGAGCCACGGGTACCTTCAATTATGCCTCAGCTTTGTAATGAAATTAGAGAAACTCTTTCTTCAGATTAAAACACTTTGTAGTTAAGTGTGAGCCCGGAAAATATTTTTTTAAAATTAGAGTTATTTTAATTAGCACTGGATAACCTTCATACAGGCAGGACTCATACCTGCTCACATAACGCCTGCCAGAAATTCCTGACTGATAAAGTGTCTCTGTAGAGTACAAGCCAAAATGTTTCATCAAGAGCTTAATTATAAGAAGAAGAAAAAAAAGACAAGAATGTAACCATTTAAGAGCTTAAAGCCTTCAGAAAATGAGAAGCTACTGACTTGTTCAGTCATAAAGATGAGCCCTCCTGCTGTCATGGGACTCATTTTGATTTTTATCATACTCAAAGGTAAAGAGGTTGTGATCACAGCTGTAACACAGCTGTTTTCACATCTAGTTCATTTAGCTGTATCCTGCCAAGAGATTCAGCTGTTAAGTGCTGACAAACCCTCTTTGTTCACTTAGTTTGTTGGGAGTCAGAGCAGCCGCAGGTCATTCATGTTATGGCTGTTTTCATTTGGAAATTCACTTTCCTGAAGAAAACAGCCACAACTCAAACTAAGAGTTCCAGATTTCGAGATGATGGTGGATATTTGCTGCGTATTGTTCAACGTATGCCCGGTTCCTCCTCTCACATGTCTCAGATGTCTCTGCACAGATATCTAAATCCAGTGGGCCTACCAGTTCACGTGTCCCTGCCAAACATTAGCTGGCTCCAGCTTCTCAAATGTGGTGATTTGATGCTTTTCTTTGTCATACATGATGGCAAACTGAATATATTTGGGTTTTTGACTGTTTGTTGGATAAAATGAGACATTTGAGGACATGGCCCTGGGCTGTGGGAAATTATAAGGGCATTTTTCACTATTTTCTGACATTTTTATACTTTTATATTTAACACAGAAGATAATGGTGGTACTAACCTCAATCTCGAGACATAATGTGATTAAGCTAGTTAACTATTTAGTTTGAATAGAGTTGCTTGAGAAAGGTGAGAAAACACTAAAAGTCAGAAGAGAGAGAAAGAATATTAGAAGAATAAGAAGAGAGGGAAAGGTGGGTGGAGGTAGATTAGAGTACAGAGAATCGAAGGGAGATTTTTGAGATATTATAAAAGAATGGGCTCTTTGCCAGCAAAGACCTGCTGTTCCTGTTTTCCATACAGCTAACAAGACACATTGCTGATGCTGCATGTATGTTTTCCTGCAGAAAGAGGTCACGCTACACTTCGACCTACTAAATGCCTTAAAAGGAGTGTGAGGGAGAGAGAGCAGTAGGCTCATGGGTTGGAGTTTTAGAGCGAGAAGGGAAAGAAAGGAAGAATTGGAAAAGCGACAGTGGGAATCTTGTTGGCCTTTGTGGTTTCGGGGATGAGGATCAAGAAAAGCGACGTCATGCCCTCTGCAGAGAGATGGATGAGGGTTAGTTAGTCACCATACATGAGCCAGATGTGCCCCCTCCCACCCTGTCTGAAAGTACACTGTAGTTGTTTCCCTTTAGGTCCATCCAGTGGGTTGAAAAGTTCTTTCTTGTAAGGATCTCCCTTGTGAAGGAAGATGAAATTAGGGTGCTGTGATATGTGATTCTGTTTAGTTAAAAACAGAAAATGAATGGCAGAAAATAGTGTTACCCTGTATTTTAAAACATGAGTCATAAGAGTGGTTTTCTTCTTTTACCTTTTATCTCATAGGGAGTGGTGTAATGTTTTGATAGGCCTGTAATAAGCCGGCATGTTTACTTAACGTCAGCCATAGTTCTCCTGCATGCTGTGGTTTGCCTCCTCTATTTCTCCTCTCCTTGTGGAGTCCAGCTATTGTAAATATTTCACATTCTTCCACACATGACTCCCGTCCCATGAATCCCCAGTCTCCTCTCTTCATCTCGCCCTCTCCTATTGTTATTATATTGTAAGACAAGCAAATATTGTTTTCCTGAAACACTTCTCAGAGAAGGGCTATTGTCACTTTTATTTATTCGTATCTTGGCTGCCATCCACAGTTTCTTTTATGTCAAGAGAGGAGGACAGCTGCGCGGTGATGAGATATGGCCTATTGTTTGGTTTAGTGCCTCATTTTGTTCAACACCAATGATCATCTCCTGTCTTTTTTATGGCAAGGTTTAGGCTTCACCCAGAGCCTTTTTATAAGGGAGTGGAATAAAAAAAAAATATGGGCAATAGATTTTCAGCTTCAAAGAAATGTTGCGTCTGCAGGGACACACTAGGCCCATATTTCAATGCTCACTGTCAGGGTTTGGCCTAGAGGGTTGCGGTAGGAGTATGCCGGTCATGTGTGCAAAGTTGATTACAGTATCATGCGAGACTGTTCTTTTCTGTGGCGAAATTTCTGACTTTATCTAACACCGGCTTGAAAGCCAAGCATGCATCAGCTAAAACAAGTGACCCATGAAATGAGGCAGGAAATGATCTCATAGAGTGTGCGTATTCAGTTTCAGCACAGATCAAACCTTGTCCCTGCAAACAAATTTATTCCACGAAACAGCGACTTAATCATCTCCACATTTGCTCATTGAAGTCCAGCTTGCCAAAACAAATACAGAACATAGAAGCTGTCATACACATTCCTTATAACCCTGATTTTAAGTGTGACTCATCAAATTGTGGGTTAAGGCGAGCTGAAGCACCATGAATGTCACGTTGATTTCTCTTCCCAGAAGTGTGACACGCACAGACATGTCAGCATGCCTTCCCCTCGCTCCTCTCTCTGTTTCTATACTGCCCTGTTGTCATCCTGTCTTTAACATGGCTCTGTCAGTGGTTGGGCAGGCGATGACATGGGCGGTTATTCGTCTCTCATTGTCACAGGAAGCACTGTCCATTGTTTTGTGTGTGTCGCCTGGAACAATGAGGGCTCACTCTTGCTTAACCCTGTTGTAGCTTGTAGCGTGCAAACATTGGTCAGGGGATGGTAGTGGTTTATGTTTAGCTGTTTCAGGAGCCACCAGCGATGTAAAGCTCGGTGCTTCCATGTTTAATGCGTAAAGATATTTTAATGAACCGTCTGCTGTGTTGCACCCGTCAGCAAAGGCACCGCAGTAATGTGAATCCTGGGATTAGAGTTAAGAAGTGTACAACACTGTGGCAGTATTCTTAGCTGGGTGGGTGAATCTGCAGACAGTCCAACAAGACTATGTGAAAAAGTAATGAGGTTTTGGTGATTATAATGCCACCACAGAGAAAACTTCAGCATATTTACAACCTGGTTCTTTTTCTCCCATCATTTCTATGGCATGTACCATCTTTGCTGATTAGCTTAATTGTTGAGAAACAGGCGTAAGGGGACAGCATTACAGTGGAGTCCATGAGGCATTATGAACACAAGCAATACGAGCAAACAAGTCCGGTCCAATTATCTAAACCACATGTTTAGATATGAAAACAAAGGAAGTTATAACCAAACTGTCAGTTGTAAACATCCTGAATCCCAAAAGTGGATTTTGTTGGGCTTCTTCTGGGTCCAGTTATGTGTGCTCATGTGATGCATTTCATAATTATAATGGACGTTTTGAGTGCATTCTCTTTTATTCTGGTGTACATAAGTGGGTTAAACTGTACAAAATCCCTTGTAAAACGGTCTCAAGCTGAGTTCCTGCAACTCCCTATTTAAGTAATTAAGCATGTAACTAGAATATTGTCTTAACCAATGGGGAAGGTGAGTTTGTAAGTATACACTAACAACTTTCCCTGTCTTTTCTCTTCACAGAGCTTTCAAAGCGGGTGGAGACCAGAAGGTAAGACTATATTTGTCTGAAACATTGAGCTCACCTCCATATGAACACTTGGATGCTTTGGCATGGTCTGCTACTGGACTACGGTGACATTGATTGAATTTGAAACTTCCTTTAATGGTTGCTCACAATTGGCCTCAACAGTGTGTCATGTCACTTTGTGTTTAAATTCATCTGATTCACCTGAGTCACCTGTCAAGCTCTCGCAGAGTCCATGCGCTGTGCATTAGCAAAGCATCAGTGAGTCGCTAAATGAGTTGTTTGCTGGCTGGAGTGTTGTGAATATTGCTTTTGGAATTTCCTGTGGTTTATTTTGCGATGCCTTGCACAATCCCCGATACATACTGATACATTTAGTTTCACTGTCAAACCCCTTGAGAGCCACTTGCTCAACTGATTACAGTTTGAATAATGCAGTTGAGTCATGAACTGCTTTGTGCTGCACACTGTTTCTTAGTAAAGCAGCAGGAACATAATACTTTCACAAAGTCAATGTTCCATTTTAGTAGGTGTTCTTTTGCAGTCCTTGCTTAATGCACAGTGAGAAATCTCATTAGTGGGACACGTCAGTCAAATATGACAATTTCTCACTTTGAGCATTTTCATTTTCCCAGCAGTGGCAGATTACTTTGGCCAGTCCGTGGCAGACTGCCAACACAAATAAAATGGCTGTGTTCACACTTCTTAAGCACTTCTTCCGTGTGCAGAGAAAAGCCGGCAGGCTTTGACAGAGCTGCTCCTGCAGCCCGGAGTAATCATTTTCTATGAGAAAATATTGGGCTGCGCTGGAAGCTTTCTTAACATAAAGCTTGGGATTGTGCAACAGCAGAAGGAACTTTTCACTGTGTGTCACAAATGTCTAACCGCATGTTGTGCGCTGTGCTGCATTGTCTCCCTCTCCCACACCCTCACAGGACTCGCTTGCCCCGGCTTCTGTTCAGCCAAAGTACTCCTTTGCCCCCAGCACAACAATTAACAAGATGGCGAGGCCATTTACAGCAGGTGGTGCTAGTGCCAACTCAGGACCTGCTATTAAACCTGTGGCCTACTCGCCCAAACTTAACACTCCACGCTCACAGGGCCGTGCCAGCATGCAGCAGCCACAGAATGGGTAGGTGGATAAATAAACACTATTACCTTTGGAACCACAATGTGACTGTGGTTTTAATGGTACTTTTGATGTCTCATTCTTTTGGTTTTACACTGAAGAGAAAATAAGTCATTGGGGATTTCCAAACTGCACAATGTTAAGAATTTATATCAGTATGTTGCCAAAATTATGTCACAGATTTTAAGAAACATTCCAAAAAAGACGTAACAAATGTGTGCTGACTCACGGAGATCAAGTTAATTACTCCACTGACTGCCAATAATTTAACAAACAAGATGGCAAGCATATGATGACTTTTGTATGAATTTATGCTATTGCTGAACACACCAGCAGTAATAAGCTGCCATTATTGTGTCATGATAGACTCTGAATAATTTAGGGAAAAAGGAGGTTTTTAAACCTTTTGTCAAAACAGACCCAAATGATCTTGTCGGCCGTTATTATACAGATGAAAGTGATCACTTTGTTATCATAGCAGGGAATATTTAGCTGACGCATACAATTCAAGCTGGCCTCCTCCAGCTGGAAGACCTCCACAGTGGAATTTATCGGATGACAAAAAACAGTTTTACAGAGATTAATGAAGGATGTGTCAATAACCAGTCACAGTTTTATGGCCCTGCAAAATCTGTTTGATTTTTTTGTCTCTTTCTGTCCACTATAGAAGTTCTGATTTATTTTTGTGGATTTTTTTTCCATCTTACTCTTTTTGTTCCTATCATCCTCATTATACATCAGAGTGTGCGTGTGCATGTGTGAGAGAGAGAGCGAGAGAGAGAGAGAAATGCTAAAAAGCAAGACTTTTAAGTTTACTAACAGTGCGTCACACAAATTATAACATACAAGTTTCTTGCAAAACAATCCACCTTTTCATTTCATCAGGTGGGTTTGTTGACTGACTGTGATTATTACTTGTATCTTCAGTCAGTATGCTGGAATGAAACGACAGAATGGCTTTTGAAGTCCATGTACCGAATACTGTGGAACTTACTCTGCTCTAAACTTTGGACTAAATTGTATTTGTATTGTTTTTCATGGCACTCGCTTTGTCACTTTGGTTTCTCTTTGTAAAACATCACTACATTAGTCAAACGTCATGCCTCCAATGATAAATTTAATTACCTCTCTCTATTTGCATAATGCTTACAAAGAATACTTTTGTGGTGATGTCATCAGAATCTTCCATTTTTATTTTTAAACAAATTCCATGATTCTCGCCGTATTTACCGCACTGCAGAAATGACAGAGCCGTACAGCTGGTTATCTGTCACATCAGAGTAGAAATGATGGAAAGTCTTGATCCTGGTGCGTCTTTTTAACCAAAGTAGGAACAAAATTTATGAATGAAATAAATTTCATGGGCCAAAAGTTAAAATGATGTCTTACCAGCTCTGAGATGGAGCCTTTCTCATATGTTGTCTCTCAAGTCAAGATTTTATCTGTTGTGCTGGAAAAGTGAATCTTCACTCTGTCCTTGAAAACTTCGTTCAATCAGTTTGGCTTCTGATCTTTTGGTTGTAAATTATTGAAAAAGAAGAACCCAGTAACTTGGTTTCAAAGCTGATTGTTTTGAAGCCGTTTTTAATGCTGCTGTCACCTCTGCTGTGTATTGAAATGAAGTTAACGTTCCCATGACCAAACTCTTGCTGCTATAATTACACAAAATAAATGTCAGTGATCTCCAGTTTTTATTTTACCGCTCAGTTTCCAGATTTTACAAGGATTCCAAGAATGGATCAAAACGCATTTTAAACGGTCCTGAAAGTGGTAGTATGGCATGAAATGGTCTTCAAGGATAGGCCAGTCTGGTTCCTGTAATTTGGGTCATGCTAGTGGCCTGACTGCAGCCATTGGTGAGATGTGGTCTGCTGCTGTATTTAGCCTCGCTCATAAATTGTGCTGAGCTCTCGCACGGCTTTTACTGCCCCGGTGCTGGATTATTTAAGCAGCCTTACTTGCTTACTCCAGAGGAGGCTGACATGGTTGTGAACTTTCTCTGCAGAAACGCATTCCTCTGTCCGTCTTTGAGAAGAATAGAGCCTAATTCCAACTGTTGATGAAGACATTGTTGGATTTCTCCACACAGTAAACAGTTCAATGCAAAGTGCATACGTCTAATGTGTCCAGGCCTGTCGTATTGAAACAGGTTTTGTCTGCTGTTGTTTGTGCAGAGCTTACTCTGACATCATGATGCGTCACTGCTGTGGCATTTATCGTTTTTTTACGGGGTATCAGAGTACAAGAAAAATTAAACTAACTGCGATGGCACAGGAATTACACAAGTTTTTTTNTTTTTTTTTTTTGGCAAATGCTACATGCATTTACATAACTCTGTAAAGCATTTGTGCACATGGGTGAGAGGAGCGTTAGGCCAAGGGTCTGTGCCAAATCTACTGAGTCATTTTGGGTCAGGGTCACAATGGATGATTTGATAGACAAACAATGCCGTCTTTCTCTCACAGAGCCTGTTGACAATAACAGCATGTCTCGTGTCACCTCCTGCATGTCTTCTGCATCGTGCTGTATTTCTGGTCTTCTGTTGTGTACAACCTAAGTCATATATTGACATGTTCTCGTTTTCATTCTGTTTAACTCGAAGCTGAACTCTGACCTCTTTCTCTCATTTTCTGTTTTCCTCTTTTCTTCTAATGCCGCAGATGGAAACTCTTGACAAGTTAGTATATTTCTTTTTTTCCATTCACAGTCCAGTACAAAATCATGTTTGCTGGTTTGCCTTTTAAATTTGTCATTCACACATTCACACTTACTGTGATCCCCAACCTTTTTGTCTTGTGACCTCTTAAAACAAAGCAGTGTGTGCTTGCAACCCCTCACTGGTTGCACGTGTTTAAGATTTGTTCTGTGTTATATTTGTAAATTATTGGATAATGTTAAGTTAATTATTCAAAGAGATTAGATTAAGTTACAATCAGGAAACATCTTAATGTCTAAAAGCTTTTTACTCATTAAAATCGCTTACCATTTATTGACTTCTCTATCTTCTTCCTCTCTTAACTTCATATAATTTGTCTTTATTTGATCTTTGGTCTGTTCTACAGGGGTCAAGCAACTTACTATGATGATATGTACCAACAGTCCAAGTAAGGGGCAGCTGCATGCAGGCTGGTTTGTCAGCTAAGTAGGTTAATGTGGTCAGGCTAGATATGACAAGAGAGAATAGCCGATGCTCTTGGGTAGATTGAAAGATTGGGTTTACAGAACAGAGATGCCAGTTTATTAGTAACCATTCATCTTTCATCCTCTACTTGCTTTTTGATTAATGCATGCTGCGGTTGACCTGCAACCCTGTTGAAGCGATATGTTTGAAATGAAAAGCATTTTTTGAGCTGCTTCTTGAATAGTTTATCAAAATAAAAGCTTTAATATGTAGTAAAATGTTTCCACAATCAAGGCCAGGTACTGTAGCCTGACAGCTTTTCTCCCATTGATTCTAATGACAGTTATAAATAGGATCTCTAATGTGGTAATGTCCATTTATGAGAGTCTACAGTGTACCCATGAGAAATCTTAGTAATGGGTATCCATTAGCTGGCTTATTGCGTGGCCGTGATGTTGAGCATTAAGTATTGCATGATCTGTTCAGGATGTCCTCTATTTTCAAGGTCACCTGATTAGCTGGGTTGGTGTGAGTGGGTAGTCGCTAGATGGGATTGTGTTAACCGCGCCTGCCGTGTGCTGCTGCTGGGTGTGTGTGCAGGCACGGCCTCAGGGTGGAGAACCTGCCCTGTTTTATCCCCAACGACCGCAGCAAGAAGAGGCTGATCCAGGACACTGAGGACTGGCAGCCCCGCACCGGCACCACCCAGTCTCGCTCCTTCCGCATCCTGGCCCAGCTCACGGGCACCGACTTCAGTAAGTCGGGGACGGGGCCTGGCATACTCAGGAGAGTGGGGCAACGGAGAGTGATGGGTTGTGGGCGGGCTTCTCTGGTAGTCAAGACGAGGTGTAGGTGGAGGCCTGTGACTGAACAGTTGATCTGATGTGATCTGATCACAGTGACTGTCTGTGACAGTGACAGCAGAGTGAGTGACACAGGAAAGGTGGATAACAGGGGTATCCATTTTTCAACTGTCAGGTGGCTGCTGTCTTCAGTGACATCTATTTTGTCATAACTGTAACCAGACTGACAAATCGACTGCACACCTACATGTTGTTTATTACAACACAGGCTGTGTAGGAACAGCACCGTTCAATATGTATACTGCATACTATTACTTATCGTGTTTGGGTTGGCATGTGATCAGCTGTTTGACCATTTGTCTGTCAAAAGCCAACAGTAGGTGTGTGTCACCTTGTGTATCAGTAAGGCATGCTGATGTGTGTCTCTCCTGGATCTCTCAGTGCAGGACCCAGATGATGAAACCATGAAGAGGGCCAGGTAAAACCTTGAGTGTCACTGATTTGAGCTCGTGTCCGCCTCCTCGGTCACAAGTGTTTGTGTTTGTGCATTCGTGTGTGGAAGCTTCAGTTTGGCAATTAAAACATTTTAAAAATTATCTCAACTTTTAAATCTACCTTCAGTTATATGTTATTATTGGATTTTTTCCGTGTTAGACACCGGCATGTGTGGCGTGATTTGGACATCATCTATTATTAGCTGCTTCATGGCATAATTTTCTTTTAAAGGAGTAGTCTAACATTGGGGAAATGCCCTTACTTGCTTTCTTGCTGTGAGCTAGATGGGAAGATTGATACAGTTATCACGTCTGCACTCCAGCTCATAAGCCAGCAGCCGGTTAGCTTAGCTTAGCATAAGGACTGGAATTGGGGTAAACAGCTAGCCTGGCTCTGTCCAAAAGTAACAAAATCCGACTTCCTGCACCTGACTATTTCTCAGCCTGGCGCATTCATTTCTTGGAGTCTTGTCATCACTCTGAGGTTGCCAGGCAATCAGCAGAGATTCTGGGAAGTGGCTGTGCCCGGCCAAGGAATAGTATGGCACAGTACCCCTCCCCCTTGAAACCATAATGTGTTATTTTTACACTTTGGTTTTTGTACGTTTAAATAATGTTAAATAATGAGCTTTAGAGGTGCTGACAGGAGGATTTTGTTCCCTTTGCACAGAGCCAGGCTAGCTGTTTCCCCTTGTTTCCAGTCTTTGTGCTAAGCTAAGCCAAGCTAACTGGCTTCATATTTATCAGACAGATATGAGAGTCAATCTTTTTGTGTAACTCTTGGCAATAAAGTGAATATGAGCTCATGTCCCAAAATGTCTAACCACTCCTTTAAGTTCACTTTAATATTTGCCTTCCAAAGCTATCATAGCCTTATTCTGTCTATGCTGTTTCACCTGCTTTATTCCCCTGCTACTTTTTCACCTTTTTGTGCACTTTACTTCCACTTTCTGCTCTCTCTCTCTCCCTGCAATCTATTTCCTTCCTATCTATCTCCGTTTCATATCTCTGTTGCTTGCCGTCAGGGAAAAGTTCCTCACTGAGATTCAGAGTCCCCGCTATGCCCGTTTGAGGGATTGGCACCACGACAGGTCTGCTCGCGCCCTCAATATCAAATCCTGAGCGACATCCTAGATGCCATGGGATGCAGAGCCCAGCCAGAGCCTGCTAGCGATAGCCACACCGCAACGACTACGTGACAAAGACGACGAAGATAGCCGACCGTCCAATGGCAGTTAACAAATTCACCTTCCGGATACAGATGGGGTGAAAAAGAAGTTTGGGGGAAAAAAAAAAAGAAAAGCAAACCAAAAATAGAAGAAACATAGCCTAGATGACAAAGCCCAAAGCGGAACCTTGCATACTGAGCCTAAGTGTAAGATCTCCCTCTGAATTTCTGACTTGATGATTGTTGACGACACTTTGGACCACTGTGTCTGTAGCCCTGTTTTCCATTTCACACTGCGTTACTTGGAGTAAACTGGTGGGAAGGTGGGAAGGGGGGTCTCAGCAGTGGGAAGCTCCTTTCTGTTCATTATTCTTCTTTGATTGTGAAGTTCAGACCCTCCTTTGATCTCTGTCTGTCTCTCTCTCTCTCTCTGCCTGTTTCCATTTATTGAGTTCTTCATCCTTTTTAGAGTTTTCATTTCTGATCCCCTCATCTCGTTGGCATCTCCAACCATTAAGAAAGAAAAGGAAGATAAATCTGTACTTTTGTTTTTTCTGCTGTCATCAAAAATATAAAACATCTTGAAAAAAAGCAACTCTTGCTTCTCTGTCCTTTCTTCTGCGTTTCTTTTCTTTTCATTTACTCTGTGTTCAAGCTTAAAAGGATACATCTCTTGATATCCAACTCTTACTTTTCTTTCTTTAGCTGAGTCACAACAGTTTCTTTACTTACCTGCTGTACTGAACAATTATTACAGCGATTATGTAGAACCAGGGGTTTCCTCAGTATTTATGCAGTTCTGAATTAATGGGCTGCCTTCTCAAAGATCAGGGTTCAATGTTTACTTTTATTACCTCAGAGAGAAAATTGTTGTACAGTCAGGCATAAAAACAACAAATGGGCATACACACATGAAGTAACACACATCATAAAGTGCAGGGGCGCACAGTGAGGAAATGCAGGAGTCCAAGAGTATTTAAAGCTTAATGAAAAGACCAACATTTTCATATTTAGAGTTCAGCCAGGTAATTGCTGCTCAGCGGCCTTTATCAGAGATAAAAGATCTAATGGCAAGCTGCACGCAACACTTCAAAAATGACTTTAAAAAATGTTTTTGATAGAAAAGGACTTTTCATCAGCAGCAGTGTTTTGATGGTTAGCCACCGTGTATTACCCTGATTTAGATGTATAAAAGGAAAAAAGTCTCAGGGAAAATGACAACCAGAAGGAAACTATTCAAAAGCATTTGCTAGTTACAAGATGATACTGCCTTATGGTTTGTGATAGAGACATGTGAATGACAAGTGCTCTGCCTTATGTGGTTTGAAGAAATTATGCATTTTACGGCAGCAGGAAACAAGACAATTTTAAGAAATTTTAAAGAAATAATAATGGGTTTTTTTCACATACAGAAAACTGAAAATGGAAATTAAGGTTCAGCTATAATTTTGTCATTGGTAATTAAATGATAATTGGTAGTACAGTGGAAACCGCTTGTAGTGATCACGGTTACAGTGATCAACCGCCTATATGGATCAGAAAACTTGGGACAGAACCATTCCTATACAAATGTTGTTAAATAATTCACTTTTACTCAATTCACTAATTTTTGGGTCTTTTCATACATGACAAGATATGGAAAAAAATGTAAAACTACAGTAATTCTATTTTTTTTTTACTTTACTCCCATGATACTTTGCCTTGCGGTAACCCGTCTGCTTCCAGCTGGCTACCTGAAGCTGGTGCAATGAAAAACATAGTCTCCTCGAAGCATGTAATAAATATACAAATGTCAATAAGATGGTAATCTGCATGAGAAATAAAGAAAAAGAAATTCGGTTATAATAATCATCCGCTTATAGTGATCAATTTGACCCGGACAGACATGATCACTGTAAGAGGTTTCCACTGTATTACCAATTACCAAATATACAATTGTTAAACAAGTAACTATATAAAGTTGCCAAAACTAAACTTGGCCAAACTAGTTGAAATCTGTACCAATAAGTGTAAGCAGGCAGATGGCCTCATCACACACTTAATGTCACATTTGTTAAGTTAGGAGGAGTCGATCATCAAAACCGTGTGAAGACATTTCAGCAGCTAACAGTAACAGGATAGTGAACAAATAATGTGTAATAGTTAATATAAAAAGAGAATAATATAAATTTTCACATGCCACATGTAACAAAGAAAAAAACAACTACAGCCTGTATACGTTAATTAAAATTGTAGTTTTCCTGACATCATGTGCCTTGTAATTAATAAAGGGATGACAGAAAGGTCTTGTTGCATACATTAAAAGACCTGAGCAGAACAGCAGCGCCCCTCTCTGCCCTCACAGGCGTTTGCCACCATTGTTTGACATTTTGTCAGATGCCACATTTAGGTTCTTGCAAAGCTGCACCGCTTTTACCTCCTCACTGTGGAGGGTGACATATGTCAGTGGCTTCTTGCTCCATCTAAAATCAACGCCTGCTCCTTTCTCTGCCGGATGTTGAGCTGCCAACAAACTCCTCTATTTTCCTCATTGCTCAGGTCGATGCATCCCGCAGGAGAGGAAGCCAAAAAAACCCCCAGGTGAATCTGAAATCTGAGGTGTAAAGAGTGAACAGGAAATGTCAAGGAAACGTTCCATGGGGTGCTGCTCTGCAGCATGTCCAAAATTCTACGTCGAAGGCAACAACCCCCCTCCTGTCTGCATAGTCTGTGATGCAGGAATTGTGCACCTGCATCACACTGAGCCTCTCGCTAAGCAGAAGGGATGTTGAAAGCAGTGAAAATGTCAAGAAAACATGATCCAGGCTGCTCCAGGTGGGAATAAGCCGCTGTAGAGGATATACTCCAATTTGCACCTGCAACCTTCACCAGAGCGAGGTGCAGCCAAACAAACCTCTCAAAGGTGCGTGAGAAGTCGGTGCCACTGGCCTTGTTGTCATGTAGGGCAGCACGGCAAGGGAGGGTAGCCGGGGCTGCTGTGTTGACCAGGATGTGTTTTTGTGAGTTGTTAGGTGGGGTCCCAGAAGGCAGACTTGCCAATGTGTGGGGTGGAGGGCAGCTGACCCAGGGTCTGTGTGTCAAACAGGCTAAAACAGGTTTATTCTGTCCTTTGTTTGACCCGGCAGCCAGAGATCCTTCTCATCCAGCCTCCTCTCTTCCTTTCGCTCTGTTTCGCTGTGGTTTCTTTCCAAAAACCTCCTGGTAGGGGGTGCGTTTTACCTTCCTTAATTTAGAAAGACTTAACTTTCTCCCTGTCACCAGCCCTGCAAGCCATTTTCTTGCTATTGCAAAGGGATTTAATGTCCTTTATTATTCAGAGTATGCTGTTTGGAAAATAACAGACTGTTTTTATTCTTGCTGGATAGCTCCCAGATGTAAGTCTGCAACTTCTCCTGCCTCTGAAACTTCTTGTGTTTAGTTGTTTGGCTACATAAGGAGTATAATTGATAGGCAGAATTAACCTGATACAGGCGATGCTATAGAACAAGGCTGTTGCGGGGTAATTCATTTCACATTTTCTTCTTTTTCTTTGCAAATGAGAAATGATTTCATCATTTTTCATTAGTGTATTGTAGATGGCACAGTTGATGATGTAAACATGATAGATGCCTACGGCGGTGTTATATTTTTTCCCAAGATGAGACGTCTCCAGAGCTCACTGTCTTGGCTCAGAAGTTGTTTTTCCATCTCAGTCATGGTTTGAAGATTTTCTGAATATAGTGACGCTTGCTGCGGGTAACGGAACTTTGAAATGTAGAAACAACTCTTTATTTCAACACTTCTGCACATGCATGCTTGAAGCGAAATTCTTCTGTATCCAAATCTGACAGCGTAACGTGTCTCGAGTTTCTCGTTCTCTAACTTTGCCCGTGACTGACGTCAATCAATCCGAGACGTTCGAGTTTCTTATTGCTCTCATTAGAGTTGTGGTTCTTGAACCATTGTGATGCAGAGCTAAAATGACAGGCATCTCTTGTTCAGCATTGATCGTTTTAATTGTATGATTGGGCGGCTCAGAAGGTAGAGCAGATCGTTCACTGATCACAGGGTTGCCGGTTCGATCCCCACCTCCTCCTGTCCACATTTCGAAGTGTCCTTGGACAAGACACTGAACTCTAAATTGCTCCTGATGGTTGGCCTGCGTGGTAGCTCGCTGCCATCGGTGTGCGAGTGTGTGCGTGAATGAGTGGCAAAAACCTTGTGAAGCGCTTTGGATAAAAGCGCTATATAAATGTAGCCATTTTCCATGATTGGTTTTTGCCTCACAAAGGCTTGTGTAATGAAATTTTATAACAGTGTTTTTTCTTTAACATTCACCTGAATTTTCGACACTAAACCAGCTTGTCTTGGACACAACAGGTGAGAAACCCATGCTATCCTGTTGATACTGATTAATATTAATCATGGTGCTTATGATCATTCACACAGAGGGTAATCTGTGGCTCAACGTAATAGAGACAGCCATGACTGCTGATATCCAAACATGACGTGCATTGAGTAGTAACCATGGTTACTGAGAGATGTGTGTGTGTGTGTGTGTGTGTGTGTGTGTGTGTGTGTGTGTGTGTGTGTGTACCTTTTCTAATTAGTCATTTTCTCCCCACAGCCTTGAGCCAACTCCCTCACCTGCCAAGGCCCAGGCAGCAGATAAACCAGATGGTGAGTTTCTGCTCCTGCTGATGCGTAAAAAGAACCCCAGCAGCATCCAGTAGAGGTTGTGCTAATAGATTCTTATTAAGTGTCAATACATGAGCATCAGCAGCAACAACATGACACGCAAAACTGTCACAACATACATCTGGAGGGAGCGTTTATATTACATAAAAGCGCCCCCCTCCTGTTGTGAAATTATTCAAAGTCACAGCCAAGTTTTTCTAATTGCTGTAATTCCAAAACAAATCACCGTTTTTTTTCTGTTTGGCCCAGGCTCCAAGACTGCAGCTGCAGCAGCACGCAGTTCAGGTCCTTCCGTTCGACCACCGTGGGTCACTGACCCTAATTTCGCCGACCGCTTTCGCCCCGACAAGACCAGCACCGTCGTGACCCAGCACCAGCAGCCGGCCCAGCCGACGCCTATGCAGAACCGCAGCTCTATCCTGCAGGCAGCGCAGCAGGCCCCCGAAGACAGCGGGAGGACCCCGGTATGCGGTGCCTGCAACAAGATCATAAGGTGAGACCGCACCGTCACGTCAATGGTGACAGTTTATTTAACCGGAATAAAACACTCTCAATGTTTGCTCCTCTCAAAGTCCCGTTAGAGAAATGACACATCATTTAAGAAGTTAATATACACGATGACAGACTGTCTGTCTGCAGCAAACTTAGTCAGTCAGCATAATTAACACAGTTTGGAGACATCTTGTTATCACTGGAGACAAGCATTATGCTGACTTTGAAATAATTTAAATCTCATTTCACACATTTCACAGATAACAGAGAAACCTTAGTTCTTATTCTGGTCACTATTGCGAGCAAACGGAAGAGCTGCTTTTGAACAAGTGAAGGTACAAAGTTCAGAGTAGAACTAAAATCATGTCCCCAGTTTTTGTTCACATGTGAAAGGGTGATGGTTCTATTGGAGCTGTCCTTGTTTTCCCTGTTAAAGTGGAAGATTATGTAGCAGATTCCAATAATGCCTCTGATGTGCCGTTAATGTGCGTGTGTTTTCCAGGGGGCGGTACCTGGTGGCACTGGGACGTTCTTGGCACCCGGAGGAGTTTACGTGTTCACAGTGCAAGGCGGTCCTGGAAGAGGGGGGCTTCTTCGAGGAGAGAGGGTCTGTCTACTGTACCAAGTGCCACGATAACCGATATGCTCCTAACTGCGCCAAATGCAAAAAGAAGATCACAGGGGTAAGAGCTGCACTGTTGTGTTGAGCAAAAAAGCAAAACACAACCCAGAAACACGGAAGGGTTTTTTAACCAGGAGAGACATTTGACACTCGAACAGGGCCGCTGTTTGATTTCTCTGCACAAGAATATATTATGAATGCAGCCTCCTCTGCACTTCAGCAACACCAGCTAAGCTGAAAATAAAATATTTACAATACTTTTCTCCATTTATCAGGAAATCATGCATGCCCTGAAGATGACCTACCATGTTCAGTGCTTCAAGTGTGCAGCCTGCAAGACTCCCATCAGGAACCAAGCCTTCTACATGGAGGAGGGCGAACCCTACTGTGAGAAAGGTGAGACACTGACCTGCTGCAGTCAGCACGTACTCTACTGCCTAACTTGACCGATCTAAATAGAAACTTCACAGTTTTTTCCTTTTTTTGTAACAATTGAAAATAATTACAAAAATGATAGAAAACAATCTTAAAAGAAATAGACACAAAGTTGCAACTGAATTAAATGAATGTATTTGTTAATGTACGTCCACCATTGCTTTACAATGTCATGAATCTGATTCTTATTTCCAAACACACTCAACACCTGCAAACTGTCAGATGCTCCCCTCACATGCATCTGATGGAAAACAATACATGTAAGTCATAATGCTAATAATAATAATAATAATAGTAATAATATTGTAAAGACATCAGGATATTGTAACAGTAATTAGGATTGTTAAAATATCAATAACCTTATGTCGGTCCTCGCTGAATGTTTAGTTTGAATGTCCTTTCACTCAAGGTCTGTCTGTCTCTCACTCATACTTAATAACACCTCAGTACAATTCCTGTCACACATTCTTGAGGCGTCATAAAAGAGATGAAGGCATCACCATGGTGAAAAATCCTCTGCTGGAAACAAAGGGAAAAGTCATATTAATGGTTCCTAGAAGAAGAATTGAAGAAAAACAACGGCAGCAGCAGCCACCATGGCTGAACAGACAGTGACACCCACAGAAACCAGTTTTAATAGAAAACTTGACTGTAAACCTGTAAAGTGAAAGGGAGGCGGCGTTTAAAGGTGATGCTTTAGCAGAAAATATGAAACACTGGCAAAAGAAAAAGCATGCTCAAAAATCCTCAGTGTGCAGATTGATTAGATCCAGTGCCAACTGAGAACATCTCAACCCATGTAAGACCCCCTGTAACTTCACACATGGATCAGGCCTTACATATCTATCTTAAATCTGCACTGGGCCCCAAGTCCGTGGATGAACCGAGGGGGAACTGACATCCCGCCACACAGCATTAAGTTTGTGATCGAGCTTATTTGATGAAAGATGTCATCTCTCTTCACTTTAAATGGATGCCTTAGCTAAGCACAGTGCAGCTCAGGCTAGAAACCGGGCCACAAAAACAGAAAAACGCAGCCACTGGCTGATTCAGAGGTCTTGCCGAGTGCATTTCGTGATAAAGTTGTTTCTCTTGAAAAACTAGCTCACTGCAGGGCTTTCCCTCTCCAGTTTTGCTTGAATCATTTTCCTATTTTTTTTTTATCAAGCTATTTGTAAAACATTGCAAAGTTGTATTATTGCTGTGGGGTTTGGCTTGGGCCTACATCATGAATCTCTTGGTGCGTAGCACAGTCAATCATAAAGTGTGATGTTTTCATCTGCTGTAATCTATTTAGCTCCAGTTTACTTCATACATTTCTCTATTGGATTTTATGAATGGTGTATGCTCTTCTATTATGCTGTAAATGATTTAGCAGGGCAGCGTGTTTCTCTCTCACCACTGAGGCTCTGACGTGGCTCGCTGCTTTATCAGAGGCGAAGCCAGAACCTGAGTACTCATACTCTGAATAATGCCTTTAGCTCTGATAAACATTGTGCTGCCTCAGCATCTTTCAGGGATTGTGCAGCCCTCACCCACTCACTCTTGAGAAGCAGCATTATAACCTGACACTTTCCCCAGAGTCCCTGTGATGAAAGAGACTGGCAAATCCAGTTAAGTATCTGGAGCAATTTCCCCTTATCCTAATCCCTCCCTTACACTCTGGAAAGGCACTAATGTACAGTGGGTGGACAAAATAACGCAAACAGCAAAGTATCAAAATGCCCAACGAGGAGAAGAGCCAATACTTGGCTTCAAAACAGCTTCATCCATCTTTATTGCCGTCACTCAAGTCCTTAAGTGTGTCTGTGTGTGTGTGTTTGTGTGTGTAGTGGGATATTACTCCTCTTCAAGAGGAAAAGCCTCCAGTTCTTTAAAAGATGAAAGAGGTGGAAACCTATTTCACACTCGGTGCTCCAGAACATCCTATAAAGGTTAAGTGATGTTTACATATGGTGATTGTGGAGGCCACGGAGGATGCTTGACCCGATCTCGAGGATGATAAAAGCTCTTTTGAATTTGTTTTTATTATTTTATTCTGATGGTTTATCTCGCATATCTCACCGCCTCTCCTCCCATCACCTCTCTCTCTCTTTCTCTCTCTCTCTCTCTCTCTCTGCAGACTATGAGAAGATGTTTGGCACCAAATGCCATGGCTGTGACTTTAAGATTGATGCTGGGGATCGGTTTCTGGAGGCCTTGGGCTACAGCTGGCACGACACGTGCTTCGTCTGCGCTGTAAGTCATTTTGATTGATATGGCTCCCTGTGGGGCTCTCTTTGCCCCATCTCTTCTGGCTGTCCCAGCACAATGGCACCTGAAAAATCTGCCTCCATCTTTGGACCTCGAGCTTTCTCCTCCGTCTCTCTCTTTTACCCTGCCACCTGCGGTCTATCACTCTCTCCATCTCCCTTTCAGTCTGTGAAGCAAGTGCAGTCGAGTAAATAACGTGTGCCTGCTCTGTCCAGTAGAAAGCTGTGTAAATTCACATTGGCAATGTTAAGGTCTGATATGTACTCTGCCCTGGTTTCCCTATCTGTCTCTCTCTTTCTGTCTCTGTCTGTCTCCTTTCATCTTTAAAGCTCTGCCAAATCAACCTGGAGGGGAAGACGTTCTACTCGAAGAAGGATAAGCCCCTGTGCAAAGGCCATGCCTTTGCTCCAGTGTGAGAGAGCGAGCTTCGTCTTCAGAGGAAGGAACACTTCTCTCTCTCCCTCCTCCTTACCCCACGCCGCCCTCCGGCGCACTCGTACACACTCTACATCTCCTCTTCGACAACCACACACCTAGTTAAACTCAGTCTTTTTTTTTATATCCTGCAGACTTTGTTTCTATATTCGAGGCTTAATGTTAGCTTCATGTACTGTTACTTTACTGCGCTGATAGGACAGTTCAAACGTTACTGCCTGTAATACCAAATGCTGTGTTGTGTAACTGGAGGTAGTCGAGGAATTATTTCATGTCGTCACTAACTTGTTGACTTTTAAGTCATTTTTTAGATTGGACATTAAAAAATGCAGCTCATCTAGATTTAATTGTAGTTGTTAAAAAAACTCTCACGACTCCACTAATCTCCTCCTTGTTCACTCTGAAGTAAGATGGAGTCAGTATCTTTCAAGTTGGAGGAGCCATTTAGCCTCTAATAATCTCACATATTGCAGTAATGATCTGCCACTACTCCTGTACTAAGTGCAGGGAAGTGGTGGCCCCATTCAGGACCCTGGCCCACTCACTGACTCTCACTGCAGTGCCTATTAGCGTAATGGGGGTCCAGTCGCGCAGAAAAGGGGGTGTCCTATTTCTGCTCGACTGGACCCCTGTGCCTCTCCACAGAAGCACTAACTGCTTTACTTATCACTTTGGCTCCGGCAAACCAGAGCACAGACTGCAGTTAATAACTGTCATTTGGAGTCCTGTAATAATCCTTAATTGATCCAATTCTAATATTCACACATGTGGGTGACAGAGAAAGTGCCATTATTGATTTTTAAATGTTTCACACTCCTAAGGTTAGGAGATTTATCAAAGCTTTGAAATGATCATTTATTGGACATTTTAATGTAAGAAAAAAAAAAGCTCATTTTGTCCCTCATGTTGATATATTGTGATTATTCCTTCGAGTACTTTCAAGCTGTGGTTGAATATGTATTTATATTGCTTCAGAATGGGCCTGTAAGTGTTGTTTTTATAGCTGCTGGATGTTTCAAATAAAGTTAATTAGTAATGACACATGCTGGGGCAGATCAGTGGGCTGAAGTTGTTATTGAGGTGAACCCATCTGTAAGATTTTCTATTGACTGATGTTTTGGCTGTCTGTGCTCTCACCAACACCTGCTCCCCAACAACGGGACAATGGACCTTCACATGTCTTTCCTCTATAAAGCTTGATTTAAAAAAAAAGAAAAAAAAAAGCACTTATTGTACTCACAACTAAACAAACGGCTTTGCTGCTGTTACAAAGACCCGAGTGAATCCCAACAATATTCTCAATGTAGAAATAAATTTTATGACAGCCATTTAATCATTAAATTATGTATTCTTTTACTCCAATTGTTAAATGTTAGCCATGTTAAATGAATAGTTATAGTTAGCGTACATTTTGTATCCTTATTTGCTTTCTTGCCGAGTTAGCTAGATGAGAAGATCAGGGGCCGCTTCAGGACTCCCAAGTTATTGTTGTGACCTCAGTCAGTATTGTGCTTCAGGTAACGCATCTTATCGCATCAGTGTTGCGTAAAACTACAATAATGAACATTAAAAATGATAGTTAATAAGGATTTGCTACGTGAACATTGGAAGGAGAGTTTGAGAATTTTGTTCCAGAGTCTTCTTGTCAATTGTGAGGTTGCCAGGCAACCAGCAGAGATGCTGCTGGGCGTGCTGGTTTTGATGGATAAACTGTTGTCATTTTTACATTTGTGTACAGATTAAACCACCAATGATACTGAACGTGTTACTCAGTGAGATTCCAAGGTGCTGGTGGGCAGATTTATGTTGCTATTTTTATTTTTTGTATTTTTCATGGTTTGTATTTTTGAACTTAAAGAGAGCCAAGCTAGCTGTTTGACACGTTAGCTTCCAGTCTTTATGCTAACGACATTGACCTTTTCATTAAACTCACCTAAAAGTGATTAACCATATTTTCCGAAATGTCAAACTATTCCTTTAAACTTAACATTTTACAGTCAGAGTGATGTTGAGTCTTTGAAGCTTGATGATACAAAACAAATCCATAACATTTAGTAGTATATGTATGGTCCTTTTAAAATTAATTGAAAAGCAACACAAGTCAATGTTTCAAGTAAAAAGATCCAGTCCTTGATTTAACAATATATAATTTATTTACAACAATTTCAGGTTGAATTACTATACATACCTTTCTGAAATGTCATAGATATATATATACATAAGGCCAAGTAAATACTTGAAAGCACTTAGAAACGAATTTCCAAAATTCTACCCACAAATCCATATCATTGTCCAAAAAGTACAGAAAATCTCCCTTAGCAGAAGTTTTCCATTGCCACAAAAGTTCTGACAACAATTTACATTGACGATAAGGAACACAAAAGGTTAAAAAAAAACAAAAAAAAAAAACAGAACAAAAGGATTATACAATTGCATAAGCGCTGTGGCATGTAATAAATACAGCATTTTTGACTTGCAGAAAGGCAAGGAACATTGAATCAAGGAACTAAATAGAAAAACCATTCACAAGTACAGAAGTCTATTGTTCGTAGTTCAAAAAGAAAACAGTTCAGTCAGAGTGACAGGGAGGTATGCACACACCCAGTCTTTCACTCACACACACACACACACGTCCTTGACACTGAATAGTAATGAGTGACACAAAAAGTACAGTTGTGAGATGTAACAATTCCCCCCCCCCCATAACTCAGGGGGTGAACTTATAAACCCTTGAACAAAGTTTGCATGTTGCTGACACGAGTCTTACGCACAACTATCAGGCCCAGGTTTCACCATGAAGGGAACTGTGTTCATCACACACGCAGTAATTGCAGATTTGTTGGACAAGTTCGATGTGAAGATAGATGCTGAACATCCTGGCGGCTGGTGAATTACATTACTGAAATGTGCTTAGACGACACATCTAAGACAATGACAGGGGTGATAAAATTTCACACACACAAGTCTGACTGTACAACTGGCATGGCTCATCTAAACATGCTGTGTTAACACTGGCTCGTCAGCGTCCAAGAACTGATGCCCTCTTTCTCCAATTAGCCTCCACACAGTCCCAGTGTAGTGATTCACTAAGCATTAGTGACTATTTCCACCTTGTATTTAAATGCTTACAGTTAGAGAAATAACCAGGTAGACATATGCAGAGTAAGGACGAACAAAATATGTATAGAAACTTCCTGTAAAACAGTCTCTAAACCCTTAACACTGCAAAAAGTCTTCACTGCTAGATCGCCAAAGAACAGTATATAGGCAAACACGTCACGGTTTAGACTTGACAAATGCTGCGCCAGTTAAGTGTCTTTTTTTGGCTTCATATTAAAATATAATTTACATTTCTTTACAAAGTGATAAAATAAACTGACACATATTACCGCTTGAACAAACAGCATTAACTTGCCTCAAAGACAAAAGCGAGGAAATGAGAGAAAGAAACGATTTGGACTTTTAAGTCCGCAGTTCAGAAGAGACAGCGACTCTGACTTATTCTATACTAGCTGCAAGTAAAACAATATTTAATGGGTACAATATGAGGATGTAGTGGCCTCAAATGATATTCATAAAACTTTGGTTACCAATTCTGCTGATATACAGTATGCAAAGTGACAGCACACGGCTGGTATAGAAAAAGTATTTACATATTACATGTGGCGATGATCCATTTCAACATGAAAAGATTTATTTAAGGTGATATCGCCGTTTTGTCTGAAAGGGGCTTGATCCGAGGGTTTCTTAAAGTTAATTAAAAAAGGGTAACATTTTTATTTAATGGCATCTCTACATCAAATAGTACAGGGGTTTGTAAAAACCTGTTGGTCAGGAGGAGGCGTGTTCAATAGGATGAAAAAAAGCTACCAGGTGCTGAGATGCCACACAGAAACAAAGCAACTTCTAAGACTTAAAACGGGGAAAAAAGAAACAAAAGAAAGACGTACTTTTTCCACTACAAGGAAACATAAATGTACATTCCAAACATCTGACAATCATAAAAGAGGCTGCAGTTAGTGTTAAAGGTTGAAGCCACAAGAGCTGGTAGGATGGGCTGTTTGAATAAGAAGGGATTCAATGAAAAAGGGCTCTCTTTACAACTTTAACAGACAACTTCACATGCAACCCTGAGGCAGACGGAGAGAGAATATGGCTAATTTGGGATTGCTCACACCTTTTCAAAGAATAACTACTGAACCAGTGGACTTTAAAGATACTCTGTGTTTATGTTGCCTGGCCTGACAGATCCATTAATAATAAAAATAAAAAAAACTGTTTAAATTAATGCAAAGTAGCAAAATATGATAAGCAAGCGTGTAGTTGCAGTTTACGGTTTGTTGCATGAATCTGCTGGATCATTTTTGCCATCCTGGCTAGAAATAAAACGGGGAAAAAAACCCTTTCAAAGCATCTTTTGTGAGCAGAGGCGTGACATTATGAATAAGCCACTCTTAACTTTCTCTGAGAGACAGGCGTTTCTCTGATGTGGGAATACGGTTTGCCACACAGCAAATCCAGAATTCCATTGCTTTATGAATTATAAAAACAAAGCTGCACGACGACCCTTTCAACGTGAGTAATCAGGTGAAGATTTTGAAGAATTTGTTGTCAGATTTTCTGCAGGAAAAGTGCTCTGCATTATTCATACGGGATAATAACCCCTTTTGGCCGTACTTTTATGTTTAACATCCTCTCTGCTACAGAATTAATGTAATCAGGGGGAAGATTTCATTTTAGAAATGAGTTTTGACAACATTCAGTGTTCACATATATGCAGCTGGAACGCCTTTCGGCCTTATGGCTCCTTCATTAGCTGTGGAATTTGAAACAGAAACAAAAAAATGGCATGATGAACGATTGGAGTAACGCAAGACGTGAAATAAACTGGACGGATCAAAAATCACAGGCTTTACATAGAAATGGCTTCTGAAACATGACTTTAGCGAGATATTACTCACTCCTCCCTCAAAAAAGTTCAAAGAACCCAAACCCCACATATATCGATTGAGAAGCAGGAAAGCTGTGAAGCGTCTCGCGGAATCAAGATGTCAAGATGTTACATTCACAGTAGTGATACCGGCTGGACTAAAAAAAAA
>NTHP01000034.1:900207-934216 GCA_003416845.1 Oplegnathus fasciatus
TAACAGCTACCAGGGAGTGTTTGGTAGAATTTATTCAAGGCAGACAATTTCTACACCTTTCTCTCTGTTGCTCCATATTCATGCCTCATTTGCATATCCCAAGAGAGGCAGAGAAGTAACTGAAAAAAAACAAAAAACAGGGCACACTCACTCCTCACTTCACCCCAAGTTCAACAGCTGACAAGAACTCAGCTTGAGAGTGAAGAGGGGCTGCAGTACATGCTGCCAACCAAACGGGGGCACTGTTACCCAGGCAGACGGGTGACGGAGGGAGCCGGGCGAAACGCACAAAAGTCTTCACAGGGGCCCCAGGGAGACTAAAGGCCTTTTTTGACCGCACTGCTGAGAGGGGAATAACACTTCCAAATGAACAGGCACAGTCCAGAGGAATAAGCCTCTGTTCTGGGTGCATTGTTGCTGCCGCTGCTTGCTTGGCACAGCCTGTGTGTTCTCTTTGGGGACCTGGTGCTCAGTGCTTACATAGTTACAGCCAGAACATTTTCTAGTCCTCTTTGAACAGCCCTCGTGCCTCTGTCGCCGGGGCTGCAGTGCAGTGGGCCACGCAGGTGTGGGGAGTGCAGTAGAGGGGGGAGAGTTTCCAAGAAGTTCCAGATATTTACATACTGCTCTATATTTCATCTGAGCTCCCTTTGAGAGAGCGGCAGCTAGGATAATCAATCAGCTTGCAGCTCTGGGTTAGCACACACAACCCAGCTCCAATATGCCCACGTATACACCTCATGCACAGGCGAACAAAAGCATGCACACTCTATGCACAGGGGTCCACACACACACACCCAAACGGTTCCCTCGACTCCAACAAATGACTTAAAGTTGCAAACTGTGCCAAGAACGGAAAGGTTATTGGACAGAGGAGTCCTGCAGTAACAGACTGAAAAACGCTCCTTTGTGTGAATCTTTAAAGTGATCAACTGAAGCCAAAGCAAAACATACTTAATTAAAACTCTGAACCAACCAAAATTAAAACAACTTTCCATAGAGACGACTGGACCATGAACCCTCATTAACAATAAAAAGTTGCTCCTGAAGAACTTTTGATTACTCAGTAACATAGTTTTTTTTTCAACACATACTCCATTCTTCTTTAATTTCTCCGGATGGCTAATTTAAAATAACTCGAGACAACATGGATTTTAAATTGAGTGTACAAACAAACACATTAGAAAGCCCTATAACTACTGACACACAAATTTGACAGATTCAGCCAGGCACTTATATTACATCTCTGTGCTCCCCTCTCTGATCTGGAGTGACTCCCTGCCGCTGCAGCCCCACAGGGCCGCACAACACACCTGGTAGCCGGCTAGCAGCTTGCTCCGCCAGTGCGCCTGGGGCATGTCATGGATGGACAGGCGCAGGTTGTGGTAGCTGTCTTTGAAAAGCAGGACATGAGGCTCGTCAATCAGCCGACCCCCGAGCTGCCGCTCCATCTGCATCACCTCCTGATGAAAGAGAGAGAGACAGGGAGAGAGAGAGAGAGAGAGAGAGAGGCGTCAGCGCTCAGAGGGAACATATTTACCATCACAGTCACAGAGGTAAGTGAAATCGTGCAAAACAATCCATAACTGTGTAGGTTTCCTGTTCATACTTTTTATGGTGCATCACTCACACATAAAACTGTACAGTTTGGAACTAGAATTTGTCCACACACACACACACACACACACGGGGAGAAATAAAAAGAAATACACACAAAAACATGGACGGTGGTGGGAACATACAAAAAATTTGATTCAAACAGATGATCACACACACACACACACACANNCACACAGGCTTGCTCTCTCTCTCTCACTCACACACACACACACACACACGAACACGAGCATGAGGCATGGGTACGGTACATCTTAGGACAGGAAGATAGTGTCCCTGCATGCGGCCTCAGCGGGCTGGACCGACTCGTCTCCACAGCGCTTTAATGTCACCACAAGGTTGATCCCCCGCCTCAGTGTGCGCGCGCCCAGCTTTCAGCAACTGCATTAGCATGCAAATACTGCAGTCACCCCGGCCTACTAGCTACCTGGGCTGTGATGAAGTAAGTGAACGAGCCATTAGTCAACTGCTCATTGTTCTCGCATGGCGAATCTCCTTAATTTCATTTTTGTTTTTGTGCCAGGAGAGATTTGTAAATGCATGCTTAATATTTTAATCTCTGTGGGACTTGCTCAGTGGACCATTTGTTGCCATCCAAATGACCATCTGGAATGGGATGATAATATCTGCCGCACTTCCCTCTGATCTATCAATTCGCTTTGAGCCGGGTGCTTTTGTGCTGAACGAGTCTGTAAGAATCCGATAGTTTGGACGGCGGTCGCATGTGCTACCTCACACTCCAAACAGAGGAGCATATTACAACAGAGAAAAACAGACCGCTGAAATTAGCAGTGAGAAAAGACCTCAGAAATAAGATATGTTCTTTTAATCTGTCTGAGGAGGGAAACAAGATGGCAGCAGAGGGAAAACAGGCAGCCAGAATGCACCTCGGAGTCTAGGAGACATATCTCAAAGACAACGGCTCCAAGAGGGAGATGTGCGTGTAGATAGTGGCCATATGTTGAGCGCTGCATGCCAGCATGGTTGCCCATGGTATAATTTCAGCAAAGACATCTAATTAAGGTGGAGAATGGCAGTAATTTCTATCTGCACAACACTGATTCAATTTTCTGCCCTCTTTCCCAGGAATGGGCTAGACTGATACCAATTATAATGGAAAGGAAGCTGTTAATTATCCATTTGGAATCTCTACCTGCTTTTGTTATTTGATGTGCTCTCTCCTTCACCGAATGAGCACTTTTCGGTTCAGCCCGAGAGTTGAATTTCCATGTTTGCTCAGCACATTGCTAATTTCCATGTTTGCTTAGTGCTTATCTTCTTGTTAACACGAATATTATGCCCCCTGTGATTATCCATCTCCATTCCTGCATTTACATTGGTGTATTCCTTTCACCCAAATGCCACAGAACATTACAGATGTACAGTGATCTGACTGCATGTGGCTGAGGCTAGAATATTTTCCTCACTGTGCTGCCACGCCGGAGCCTTGTGATGTTACCCGGCCCACTTACTCAGAGTGGGAAGGTCAGACAATGGCTCTGAATCAAAGCGTCGAGGTCTAATGAGTTAATAACAGGGGGCAGCGCATTCTCCACAGAATTAAAAGCCCTCTGCTATTATGTCTCTTATGCAGACAAAAGGCACATTACGAGGGCTTCCAGAGAGGTTCATTTAACACAGTTCTTAAGCACAATTATTTGTTGGGGGTGATTAGCATTGCAAATTGGGGCTGGTGGACTTTGATCAGGTCTTTGACCTACAGCAGCAGATCTATAGGCCTGCAAGCAAGAGAAAGAGTGCAGAATGCCAATTATCTTATTATCAACATATAGTGACTAGAATGAATACTAACTCGCCTGTCTAGCAGTTTGTCAGGTTCAAGGCTGACACGGCGGGATTACAATCAAACAGGGTCTAGGACATGGCACTCCCGCTACCTGACAGGGACGCTGAGCTTACTGAGGGAAAATACACAACACAGGATGAGACACTTGCTCCTTTAAAGTGCGCGCATGTCCTCGCTTTCAAATGACACTGTCTCGCTTGTATATTGTTTATGTGGGCCCGAGTGCCTATCAGTGTGTGTATTAGAGTGTGTTGCTGTGCAGGGTTTCAGCATATGTTCTGGACTGAGAGAATAATGGCCCTCTTTACGCCCCATTATCCTGTTAACAAATGACAGTGTGAGCGAGCTAATAGATGAGAAGCTAAATTTGACCATATTATTTACTCTTTCTCTGGGAAAACAATGCAAGGTTTTGAATTAGTTTATCAAATCACATATTAATCACCAACTCGGAGCTAAATTGTGCTTCCAGTCGGAGGAGATAAGAAGAGCAGTTTCTCTTAGACACCCTGACCCTGTACAACCGTGGAGACATTAAGATGCATGAGATGGGCGAGAAGTTCAAGTACTGCAGGAGAAAAACCCCTTTTGTTCTGACGGAATTCGAGATAGCCTGTGGTGTGTGTGAAGACTGTGAATTTGGAGTCAGGCAGAGCCAAGACCACCCCCTGACATTCAATGAGGCTGGCTAAAGAGAGTGAGATAGAGCAGGGAGGAGTGAAAAGAGCAGGAGCAAGAGAGAAGAGAGACAGAGGCAGCTTAACATTTGTGTCTCCAGGTCACTAGAGTGGCCAGCTTTAGCAGGAGAGATAACAGGATTACTGCAATCATGGCCACAGTTTTCTATGACTTCAACCCCCTTCCCACCCTCACTCATCTCCCAACCCCACTCCTCACCCACATCCCCTCATCCCCTCGGCTTGGGCCAGAGCTGGGACTGTGATGGACTGGGGCCGGGCTCCACCGGGAAACAAGAGACACTCATACAGCTAATCTCTTCGGGCTGGTGCTGACAGAAAGAGGTTAGTGGCTGCACCAAACTCTCTGTTGCAACAAAAACAGCCAGCCATCGGATGCAGGAAAGAGTGTACACAGTGTAAACAAATCAAAGCATTAGCAGAGGCCTCTCTCCCTCCCTCCCTCCATCCATATATATATATATATATATAAAAAGAAGTGGACTGGTTCAAAGCTGTAGATTAAAATATTCTACTTTCCTTGCAGCAAGGTCAACCTACTACATGTGGTCTTCCATTGTTCCATTGTAATAAACTGATTAACTAAACTAGCTCTGATGGGGATTATAACTAGCGTTTGATCAGTTAATTAGTCAAGCTACATGTCATCTGAAACATACAGAGAAACACAGGCTTTAATATCCTCATAAACTCGCCCTCACCCCTCCACTCTTAGCAATGCTGCGTCCTCATGTGTTTATAAATGTGCATTCATAGCGACAATCCATTTTCAGAGCTGCTCTTTTCAGGCAAATGCATTTGTTTATAGAGAGTAGCCTGGCTATGTGGGCTCCATAAATCTGTGTATTTGTCAGCAGGATGTGACAGGCTTTTCCTCTCTGACTGAGAGTCTATCAGTCTGAGCTCCAGTGGCCGTGCCCGCTACAGTCAACTCTGATTAATAACTACAAATAGAAGGGACTTGTCTGCTCAGTTATAAATGGGGGACTGTGTTTGCTAGGGAAAAGATGCACATTCTGCCTGATAAATCACAGAGCAGGACGGGAGAAAACAGCACACAGGAACACAGAAATATAATATGGAAACAATTTCTCAGCTGGGCTCAGTGATAAAGCTGACTGTCGTCTTTAACTTAATGCCAGCAATTACTGGGCTATGCTCTTCTGGTTTTTTCCCCTGAAATTCCTTGCCAGTAACTATTCTGATGGAGGGATCAGAAAAACTGTTTATATTACACTGTGTAGATGCTGGTTTTCTCTCCTCTGATGCATAAAAGCAAAAAGTTTCTGCTCTAATGTATCTCGCTGCTCAGGAGCTAGCGCGGAAACGTCATAGTGGAGGGAGCACATAAACAGTTTATGGGCCCTTTTAAACGCAAATAAGAATAACAGCTTGAGGTCAAGCGCTGCACAAAAGAATCCAGGAGCCTCTATTTAACCAGTTAGACATCAATTAAACACCCATTTAACACTGGAACATACATTTTTACAATCAAGAGACAAAAAGCTGAATGCACTGGCCTCATTACATGAATATTGATAAAAGAGTAAATGCTGAAATACAATACTGGGAGTACAAAGGGACTTAACTCAAACATTTTCTCACCATTTGAGCCGAGACTTTGGATTTGGGAAATTTTATGGCTTTTAAATGTCACTTAAACTCACTACAATGATGATTAAAGAGTCCACAGCCATGCTAGCAGCTCTGTGAGGCTGTACTGCCACAGCAGTGCTTTGAGCTAAATGCTAACATCAGCATGCCAACATTACTGTAGCACTAAACACAAAGCACAGCTGAGGCTCTCACTGGTTTTGCAGGTATTTGACCAAAGTATCGGACAAACTGAGAAGCTGACCTGAAGATGGCATTAGAGGAAAAGTAAGGGGATCACCAAAATCGGCAGGAATCATCCTCTGGGCACCATGAATGTCTGTACAAAATTTCATGGCAATCCATCAGATAGTTGTTGAGATATTTCCAATATTGCCATCCATAGAGCAATGCCGTTAACATGGCTAAAAAAAATCCCATACAAATATTTATTCAAAAATCTACTCTATTGGTATTTATGGTGGTCCCTCAAAAAGTCTGCCGCTCAGTACAAAAAAACTGACTTGTGCTTCAACCTCTGTAAAAAATAAATCTGACAGAAAGTGGGTGGTTTATAAATCATTCTACATGTTTTTTTTTAACAGTACAACAACACTGGCCTTACAAAATACAGACATGTGGGTGTAAAGGAAGAACATTTAGTTATCAATAAACACCAGGATTTTTTTGTTATTGTTCCACTATTCAAACGTGGGTTATGCTCAGTGGAAAACACACTGAGGATTTTGTCCTTCAAACCAAAAGCTGACAGATTCTGAATATCACAGCTAAATATATATATATATATATATATAAAAACACTAGCCACACCATATTCCCATCCTAAAAAGACACCTTTGTCGGCACCCTTCCAGTTTAATTAGATTTTGGTGTTAGGTCTATCTCTGTACTGAGTCAGAGGCCTGCTTCACTACAGGTGTTTCAATCAGTTGTGGGATGGCAGAACATCAGTGATGCTCTCCCACAGGTCTGGCTGGGAACAACCGAGTGCACAGCGAGGGCGCTACCAAACGCCGATCATGTCTCCTCTGCTGCTGTGCCAGCCTTGGCTGGGCCCATCAAGAGTGGGACACACATTAAATATTAACTTAATTGGTCCCGGCAGAGCCCTGCTAACATACGGCAAGCATCAGACGGAAATGTCACTGTTTCCCCAGAGCCCCCGCACACTTAGGATCAAAGACAATAACATTGGTTCTAATCTGCTGTAATTGGGAGATAAGAGATTGCGTGGTACAGCGTGCGTAAGTGCAGCGTGCATGCGTGTGTGCATGTGTTTTTGGGTGTGCGTGCATGTCATTCTTGCTGATGGAGGCTTGTCAGAGCAGACTGACAGCCAGCGTGGGGACTGGGGAAAGAAAACCTCAGCATCCCTTTTGGTTTCTACAGTTCTTCCTGCCACCGAACATCCAATAGAAAAGGCAGAGAAGTGCCTTTTTTTTTCATCTCCCATCAAAAGTACAGCCTGTTTAATGCATGAAAAGTTGACTTCTTGTCTGAAAAACGAGGTGCAGTGCCTTAGCAGGCTGCAAATACTGTCATAAAATTCACATGTGCTGAAGGGGTACTGTACATCAACACAAACATAAAAAATGCTGCTGTGCCACTCCACTGTCCCACCTACTGCTACACACTACAATTAACTCTAATGGTAGCCATAGTGAAAGTCTAATCATAAATGGTGCATTTTAAAGATAGTGATTAGTGATTAGGCTGAACCTCTCCAGGGAAGTTTAATCTCCACTCAAAGTGGTTAATGTACTTGCTAAATGAACTGCTCCCTCCATAATAGCACCAAGAGCAGTGTGAAGTCGAGATTACTAAACAGTGTGGGCCACATTCTAAATCACTCACTAAAAACTACAAAACCCTGGAGACGCCGTGGCTTACCACAGGACCAGGTTGTGTGAGAGACGGGGAGCTAATGCACTCAAGGGCGCCGAGGGAGCCGCAGAGTATGGCAGCACAAGTGCTGGAGTCAACAAGCTCAGATGTCCTTTTCCTGGCTAAGAGAGCGGGAGAATAGCAGAACAAGAGCTAGCCAGAGGGAGAGACAGAGAGAGAGAGGAAGAGTTTTTGTGCACCAGCAGCCTTCCTGCATCCAACACAGGACATACAAGGTCATTTCAACAGTCACACTGCAGCAAAACACCACTGGGTCACCCGATGATCTGAATATATAAAGAGAACCCTATCATTACAACTGCTTTGATAGCAAGTTAACAAAAAGATATCTATCTGCAAAAAAAAAAAGCAGCACTTCCTCTGCAGAGCTGCACCAGCTGTACAGGCTTTACCTCCTGGATGCTACATTTTACATTTATTTCTACATTAGAACACAGTTGAATGTCAGCCAGCAATTTCCCTGAGCACGCCTGCTATCATGCAATAGATGTCAGAAATGCAGAAAGATAGCAGCAGGGGCAGAATTGACCCACAAAAACACAGATGTAAGTGTAGGAGAGTTTTCAGTAATTCCCACCCCACAGCTAGAGCTTGCGCACAGTTCTCGTCTCATCTTCAGCTCCCTCAATGTGAGAGTGCTAATTTCAGCCCGAGCCCCCACTGCCTCCCATTGTTTATGTCCCACAGCAGTCCATAGATTGTGCCGGCGGCCAGCCTCTGCACAAGGAGGTCGGCCATTACAGCCGGCAAAAGTGGACTCGAGTGGGAAGTGGCACTTGCGGCTGTGGGTGGTGTCAGACGAAAGAGGAACAGCTTGGAGAGAGAGAGAGAGAGGTGCGGAGAGACAGAGAGAGAGCACGGGGGTTGCTGGGAAAAGATTGGGGCAGGCTCTCCTTTTAATTTACTAATTAACCATGCAAATGAAATCTTAACAGGCTACTCAGAGGCAGTCCTCGAGGGAGGGAGGAAGGCATTAGTGCTTGATTATCCTCTGTCCATGTGGAGAGCAAAAAAAAGAAGCAAAATATGCTGTTGAACAAAGTGATGGGAAACTTCTTGGCCCTCGGCAGCCGAGCAGAACCCCTGACAGCATGAAAGGAAACATCTCTGCTGGCATGCACACACAAAAACACGTTCAGAGATTGTACTGTACACCATGATTAACCTGGACATATGCATTGTTGCAATAGACTCAGGGGAAAACATCAGCTCCACAAATCAAACACCCCTGAACTGCACATGGTGTAATCAGCCCTGCAATATTGTTCAATTTACCATGGCTATGCTCATACAAGTCTGCGCTCATTTCTACCAACCTTCCAATGTGACAGACAATGCTATTACACATAATAGTCTACCCATCACTCAGCTGATGCGAAACCGCTCGATCCAATCTCAGGCTGAGAGATTGCCCGCCAAAGAGAAGAACAGGCAGCGCTACATTTGTCACAATTTACCTTGAAGACGTCTTGTGTGTCGTCCATGCAGTAGACCCTGATGTTGTACTCCAGCGTGGAGCAGTACGCGTCGGAGAAGAGCACCAGCCTCAGGCGCTTGGCAGCGCCCATGTGCAGGGACTCTCCCACCAGGGCGAGGGTGCCCAGCTGCTCCGAGAAAAGCCGGCATGTCTCGGCCTCGAGCTGGCAGTAATAGGGCTCCGACACCAGTTCCTCCCCCATCAGCAGGACGTCCTGGAGGAGGCGAGGGGGAGACAAAAAACAAGGTGTGAATGGAGGGTCAAGCACCCAATTTACGTAGGAGGGAAGGGTAATGTGTTTGCCTGGGTACCTGATGTCTGTATGTGTGGGTGTGTGTTTGTAAAGGGGTTGTTAGGGAAGTAGTTTGGTGCAATAGCAAGGCCTCAATCTCGGTCCCTCCTGCAGTGTGACAAAGTAACATTTAAGCTAAAAGGTCTTTAAGGTAAGTTTAATCAGTTTAGATCAGGAAATTAAAATGCATACTTTGTTCTTGCTTCAAATTCCCTTTTCACTGCAGTACACTTACTCCATACTGGCATAAAGACACATTCTCTCATACAAAGACACACATCCTATAGGACATCATCAATTTACTTAATAATGCATGAACAAGGTACTCAATTGACATGAAAGGAGACGCAAATAGATTCCTGGCAAGAATAGATGGTTCTGGAGAAAGAAAAGACAGTGGAGGTGCAGTAAATATTGGATTATTGGGATTTCCGGAATTTCCTTCAGCCTTTGAGATTTGTTAAGAAGGGTGAAAACAACTTGCCATTTTTTCTGCTAAACAACACTGTTGCCTGATGGTGAGGGGTGTTAAAAAAACGGCAACAAGCAGTACAGAAATTAATTGGTGCTTTAATTTGCAGAGGAGAAAAAAAAACCCAGACAGATTTAAACATAGCATTTTTCTTGCTTTGTTAGAGCGCTAAAGTGCTGTATCACAACTGCACCTCCAATAAAGAAGACAGACTCGCGAAAATATCCCATCCCATCACGGTACGGGATAGTTTTATGAGATAATTCCACCGCTCTCCGGGCTAATTTGATGGGGACAAATTGGACCCAAGGTGACGACATTTTCTCTAAAATCCCATCATGCCAGTTGACTGACTCTTCTCATTAGCCAATCACGCTGAAGAGAGCATTCTGCCTGCCAAATGCCCAGCGAGCCCCTCTAGGATCGATTCAACCAGACACCATCTACATCAATAGAATTAGTATTGACACAATTCATTTGCTATGCAACCACAATGGAGTCTCACTTTTTCATCATCTTAATATTTCTTTCGAAGTGGGGCAGAGAGTGAGGTGGCTCAATTACGCCGCTGAGCGCTCCCTCCACGGGCAATTCATTTCTCTTACTCCTTCTGCTTCTGCATGTCCATTTCCACCATCTCTTTATGTCTTTCTCCTCTTTCCTGAGCCACGTTTCCAATCTCCCACTCTCTCTAATCATTCCTCTACATCTACATTACCTGCTCGTCCACTTTGCCTTTGCCTCTTTGTCTCTCTTTCTTTCATTTTCCTCCTCTTCACACTCTGTGCTTGTTTCCCCTCTCATCCTCTCGTCCACCTGGCACTTTTTCCTTTGGTGGCCACGCAGTCAGGCCGTTGGGCTATATTTGGTCTGGCCGATGATTAAAAGCGCTGGTCTAACCTCTGCCTCAGACAGGCCAATCCATCCCACAGACACCCCACCGCCGCCACACACGGGGAGGCTGAATAATTTATGCACAATATCGAACATGAAAGAAGACCTACTAACACTCCGAAGCCCACCAGCACCCTTTCCAATCTCTCTGGATTGTTGAGATGGGTATACTGCCTCAAACCGCGTTTGTTTGCGTAGGTGTGTGTGTATGTGTGTGTAGACACCGAACGTTATTCCCAACTCTATCCTATTGGAGTCTGGCAGTTCTGGTTACTTTCAAATTTCATGGCTAGAAAAATGGGGAGGGAGCTCTGTAATTGGAAGCAGCGGTCAAAAATGGTCAAGGAGCACTCAGAAGAGTACTTTGAGGATCAGTAATTTGCTTAGAGAATTTCTGTTTTGAGACACATGTTGCCTAGCAACTCTTGAGCTGGAGAGAGCTGCTGCTTCCAGGCTTTTGTTCCAGCCCAATGAGAAAACACCTGATGGTCAATATAATTTAAACCCTATGGAGTGGGTGAGTGCTGGGCCAGAACTGCCTCCGCTATACAGTATTGAGTGCTTTCCAGTGCGAGTTTTAAGTCTCTGCTGAGCAAGTTTGTACTTTTTCAAGGAAAGCTCTTAGTGAGTTCAGTAAGACTTTACAAATTCACTGGGTGGCAACTTTGTCTTTCTGTGGAGGATTTGTGTGAGAGTTATAGTGCTGTCTCACCTCCCAAGTGCCCTCATAGTTCTGCTTCTTGAGGCGGACGGCCCAGTTATCGAGGCATGCGTCAGAGCAGTGGTCCATGCTGAGGATAACTGGCCGGCTCAGGACCACCCCCGGAGGGCCACAACTCACAACGGGGCTGAGCAGGGTCTGGCAGCCGGCCAGGGGTAACCTACACCATGGAGAGGAGAGAGAGAGAGAAAGAGAGAAAGAGAGAGAGAGAGAGAGAGAGAGAGAGAGAGAGAGAGAGAGAGGGGAATGAATCGAGATGGAAGTGCTTTTAGTCACCGAGTTATTAGTGAGAATTTACAGGTCTCTTGTAAGCAGGATATGATACTGTCACCTCTGCAAATTATCTAGCAGCTGTAACAGAGAAAAATGAAAGCCTCACTGACTAGCTGGACCAAGTTGTGATGACTGAGTAATAACATAACACTATGACAGCATGCTACAATGACTGTTCCCTCTGAGACTGAATGCAGCAAGCCAGATAAACAGCGTTTTCCAAACAATTCATTTAACTTAAATAGTGCACATCCTGGTAAAAGGCTACGTTATTTATTTACATCCCTCCTCCACAGTCTGGCACAGACTCTTAAGCCTTTCCTAATGGAACAGTGGAGCATAAAAACAAACAGCCTAGTGGCATCCAGGGAAGACTGCCAGTTAGGCAGTGTTAAAGAGACCCACCTTAAATCTTCCTTCCTCTGAACAGTGAGATAAATCTCATAGATCTTTCCTCTGGGGATGGCCTCGGGAGGAATGAGCAGACTGATTCCTAATGCAAATAACAACAAAGGGAGAGAAGGGGGGGGTAAGGAAGAGGGGGACAGGCTCATTTGTTCTGACTGAACAACGCTTTTGTCATCTCACAAAGGAAGCCGGCCCACTCAACAAAACTGTATGGCTGCAAAAACAAAAAAAAAACAAATCTATTCTGAAGGTCAGAGGCAGCCTCCGTCAGGTACAGTAGATGCAAATCTCTGCACTGGCAGCCGAGGCACCATGCATCCCCACGGTCAACAATTAGCTGAGACAAAAGCGCACACTGCATCGCAGTTTAAATGTCCTCCGTCTGCCACCAAGTAGATAATTGAGACCATGAAACAGACTACTCCAGGAAAATTACACTTCCCCAGGAGAGTGTAGGAATGCACCTTGGAGAATGGAGAGCTATTGAGGTAGTTTGAGTGTTGTGGTATTTGTGTTGTGATTCTCATGCCAAAATCATCCACTTAGAATCCTACTTAAAATGTAGTATAAACAGTGACTATGTGACACAATCTTAACAGTCTCAGGATTGTAAACTGGATCTGTTCGCCATAAAAACATCTGTTTGAATAAGGCGAAGGTGCCTGAATGCTCACAGCCTTGTCTGAATCTATAAACCATGTCTTCCATGTGCCTGCTCTGAAACTGTGCTAAATGACAGCATATCTCCTCTGAGTGGATGCATGCAAGTGCTGATTTTTCTCTTTCTGCGTCCCAATGAGAAGATGGGTGCCAATGCGTGGTATAGTCTACATGGCTTTGAGTTAATCCATGCATAAAATATCTGTAAGAGAGTGGAGGAGAGACAGAGAAAAGAGACAGAGAGAGAGAGTGATGGCAAGGAAAACACAGGAAGAAAAGACCTTTTCTCCCACAAGATACTGGCGCACTGGCACCGTCATCGGCTAATCTGGACAGCCTACAGTGAGCCAAGTGAAAACACTGTCTTCCAGTATAATTATATAAGCTCTGTACTCAGCTAATGTGAAGAGGGGAAGCAAAATAGAGGACTAATGATGGTGGGCTTTTTATATCTTTTATCAGACTAATCTTTAATGGAGTATCTCTATTCTTCTGTCCACGCTGATAGCACACAACTGACACTTGTGGACATTAGCTACAAATTCAACCAGCTCTGTCACAAGCGAGGGGCCTAATTGGAATAATTTGTTCTAGGTTTTATTCCAGGATTCTTTCAGAGTACAATGAATTTGGCGCACACTTTTCATTTCATAGTTAGTCATCCCATCACTGCACTGAACTATTCTACTACTTGAACTATTTGAGCAAGTCATGCTGTGCAGTACAGATGTTGGTTATTAACAAAACATTTTACCCCGATCATGCATTTTAGATACTGTAAAGGAAAATACCTTTTTGTACGATTTAGATAAACAAGTGAATCTTTCACACAGCTAAAACAAGCCCTCCATGCATTTATGGTGTCTCATCTTGTCCCTTAAAAGTGGTATAAACTAATTTGTATCACAGAGAGACTGTGCACTAAGCTGTTTTGTATGAAGCGCTGAAACACTTTTATGTGCGCTATCCTGGTACAAACCTATTAGGAAACCCACATGCACGAGATTTAAAGGCTGGGTCGGTTTCAACGAGACAGTTTAGAGACGTTTATGGGACTCAGCTGTTACTGATAAATTCTCCTTGTTAATGTCCAGTCAGAGGCATCGTGGCATTGAAGCAGGTGCAATAAAGTTTCTGTAAATGTTCTTTTTTTATGTAAAAGCAATGACAATGTATGAAATGTGCCATTTAAATAAAAACTGATTTGTTCCCACCGTATTTATACATTTAGTAGCAGGTGTTACATTGTTTAGATGGAACTTTTCTTGTTTGTTTGAAGTGTAGCGGCAAACAGAGCATCCTACAGGGGATTACTGAAATCTCCCTGTACTTACACGACACAGACTTAAAAAGGTTTGTCTACTGAAACAACACCTGAATGAAAACTACTCTGCTTTCGCTGTCCAACTTTGGTATCATGACAGTTTTTACTCATTGCCTTCTCATCTTAAGAGTTTTTATAAATCACATTTACAAATTACAGTGTGAAGCAGTAAACTGGTCCGGACCTAGAAAAAAATTATACATTGTTGCCCTTTAATTCTGGTCTGTTTCCTGACTGAGTTATTGCAAACGGACATAAACATAAAGGCTTATGGACTGGCAGGTAACCCATCGATTGGGTTACATTGTTATATTGGGGACTGCAACTAGACCTCACATATAATAGGAAAGGGTAGAAACAGGACCAAAAAGAGTGGTGCCTTAATAGTAGATGTGTGATTTTAGCATAACTATTAAATCCATCTGTGAATTGATGTATAGCCCATTTTTATAGAAGACCATTTGGTATCCATAACATCACCTGTAGGTGCACGTGAATGTGAGGATTTTTCCTGATATGTCAGAGAGTGAAAAGGAGTTAAAACAGGTGCTGAATTTGTGTCCTACACTGCGGTTTTAGCAGTTCTACATTAAAAATAAGTGAAACATAGTGACCACACAGTGACTATTCCTGTAATATTACAGTAGAAAATGCCTCTTTTTGTCCGGTTTCTGTCACTATTTTTCTATTTATGATACACAAGTGTGAGTTGCAGTCTCGACTAATAATGCTCATAATTTATTATTTTCTCTGTGAGCTCCTTGTGACCACAGGCGGTCAGAAGGAGCTCACATACTACACATAAGGTGCAGTAATGTGCTGCATGAGTTGCTGTCATTTGATTTCCCCACATGGTTCCACTATGATGCAGGATAATAACACTAAAACTGTGATGAATGAATGAGTTACCTGTCAGTCCATGTGACTTTATGTTTACAGCTCTTAGTTTATAAAAAATCAGCAAGAACATGAACATTTTTCTTGGTTAAAACCAATTTACAATCTACAGGCGTGAAAATTTAGAAACCTTTATGAACCTAAACAAAGAACCCACCTGTGTTAGGGATCGTCAGCCTCCCTCCCAGGAAGTTGAAGGTCCCGTAGGAGGTGTTAGCTACATCGCGGGGCAGAGTTTTAAAGTAGGTCTGAGTCGACAGCCTGCTCACAAACTCAGCAGGGTCTGAGTTAAGCTTGCCGTTGTGCAGGGTGTGCGAGCCGTTGGGTAGTGGGTCCAGCAGAGGCCCGTTGGTCATTGAAAACTTCCCAGTGGCATCGTGGCGAGAGCGTAGTGTGCCTTGGTAACTGGTGGTGGTAGTGGTTAGATCAGGCTGGATGGTGAGCAAATGGGAGTTCTCTGTTTGAATAATAAAAAAGGAAAACAGACAAAAGCAAATGTGTGAATCTCCATGAGTGGCAGGCGGGGTGGTTCGTACATCACAGAGACAGACCTCACACTCTCTAAGGCTGTCGCAACACACACGGAAAGCTGAAACAAACAGGAAAAGACACATGGTGCAGAAAACAGAAGACTCGCACACTCTTGACAATACACAAACACAAATTCCACCCAAAAGCCAGTCTATTCCCCTCCCCTCCCTCTATCTCTGTCTGTCTCTTTAGCAACCACACAATCAATTCCAAACAGAACTCAGATACAGCTTAGCACCCAGAATGTATAAAGGGTTTTTTTCACGGTGAATCACAGGCACTGCAACCCAGTTCCCCATCTCCATCCAACTCAGACAGTTGTATTTCTATTACTCGCTGGTAAACCTCAGAGGCTCCATACAGGCAGTAAACAGAGTGGGTACATTTCCTGACAATGAGGTGGTGGCGAAACATAATGTCTCAGGCAGGCAAATAAACAGCTCATGCACCACACACACACACACAACATAATGCATCTTGCTTGCTACAAACCACTGTAAACACATTCGCACCACCTCCACAACCACAAACAAACACAGGATCAGTGGTATATGTAGATGAGTGCTGCACGGTCATGGTGGGCAGACGGACGGACCAACGGACGCACAGAGGAGGGTAGAACAAAGAACAGTGTCCTACTGCTGTGGGGGGGAGGCCTGCGTGGCCGCGGTGCCCACACACCTGGCTTGCTGGGCTTGATGCCCATGGGCTGGAAGCCAGTGGTGAGGATGGAGGAGTCGGCCACGTCGGCATCCAGGCCCTCCTTCTTGCGCCGGTAGACCAGGACCACCACGATGAGCAGCAGAGTCAGACACAGAGCCACCGCCACCATGCCCACGTAGAGCGCCACATCCTCCGCCCCGCTCACGGCTGCAACAGGAGGACAACAGAACAGAACAGAACAGAAAATAAATTATTAATAAGGACTGGAAAACTCCCTCAGGTGTTAAATGACAATACCAACGTGTGCTGCTGCAACATCTTTTATCATCTTCCGTGCGAAGGTCTCACTTGGGGATCTGTTTAATGGCATGAAATCAGTTACATGTTGCTTGCTTGCCACCTAATGCTGCTTGACTGTGTCCCTGACTGTCTGATGAGAGCCAACATTAACAAATATTAGTTAACCATCTTGATTTGAAGTATTTTTAAAAGCCTACAGCTTCAATGTCAACCTGTGGACAATCGGAAAAGAGAAAGAATCAGTTTCTGTAGCAGGTTTTCAGTGTTACCTTACTTCATTTCTGCAGTGGATAAATATATCTTATGCTAGCATGTTGTTTCTCTCCCCTGTCTTTTTCTCTCTTTCTCTAAGCACACAACAACCCTAAGAGAGACAGTGGAAAAATGAAGGATTTGCTTATGAAATTCTAGCACCTCTTATTGAATGTCTCTCTCTCTCTCAAAAGCGTGAGAGCGCCTTTCTCCCAAAAGTACAGTATGAAGATGACAGCTAAGCCCAGACAAACATCAATGTGTGTGCATTTGTGTGTATGTATTGTGTGTGTATGTGTGTGTGTGTTTGAGTTTTGCAGGAGAATGGGATTTGCTACGGCTGTCTCCCTGGGCTGGGGGAATTTGGTGGCGGAGGTGGAGGATGCTCCTGGGGCCTTTGTGGAGGGCCATTGTCCCGGGGAGCCACGGGGGCGTAGCGCTGTCAACTGAACACAGTCAAGGAGGGGACGCATTGAGCAGCACAGCTTTGAGGGATGGAGAACAACGGCAAAGGTTAAAGTGCTGCAGGCTGGTGCGCGTTGAGTTGACAACAAAAGGAGGAGGACAGAAGCGGGAAGAGAGGAGCAAATGTACGAGAATGAAAATTAGAATTAAAGACGGACAAAAAAGAAAGACTAACAGGGAGGCTGTGACTGACAGCATGTGCGATTTGCATTTCAGCAACGAGCAGCAGCAACACGTCCAAAAGGTTTGTGTCAAAATCGACCTGATTAACATTAACGACATATTTTGATGAATATCTCCAGACTATCATGGTGTTTTTCCACCACTGTGCAATCCTACCGCTTGACAGGAACTGTGCTCAACCTTGGAAACATCGATTTGACAAGTTTTAATTGGTGTTAGTAAATCTGTGACATCAGAATAGCACAATTAAATTAGCAGAGTGCCAACAGTCGAATTTGGAAAAAAACAGAGAAATTGGTCAAAAAAGTATTCTTTCTCTCTGTGTCTCACTCTCATCTCTATTCATCTCTTTTCATCCATTTGTCCTTGCCTTCTCCTTTTGCCTTGAAAAATCCATTTCCTTGGACAAAGCCGCCTGACATACCCAAGTCTTTAAGAGAAATGCCAGAATCTATTTCATGGATGATTATCTCAGTACAATCTGATACCTTAAGTAGCGGGATTATATGCAGCCGAGCTCTATGGCGGCCTGTTGTAATGCCAGAGATCTCTTGACATGTAATCAATTGTGAATGACTGGCTGAGGAGAAACACAGGATCGTGTGCTTTGTTCTTGACATCGCAGCAGCACATCTGCACAGAACACGCTTACGGCATGAAGAGCCTTTTAGGGCACATACGACCACTCCTACGCCTCTCATCCTGTCCATTTACCTGCCTGCGCCTCTCTCCTCTGGCTCAGGTCTCTCTCTCCTCAGGGAAGCATAGAGGTGCTTAACTGTAAGCAGCCTGGCTAAACCTTCCACCTTGCTCAATGAGCTTCAAAAAAGGGGGGAGAGACCATGGCTGAACCTCTTATTAAAGTTCCCAAATCCAATTGTCTTGGTGAGTCAAAGGCCAGACGGGGCTGTGATATTTGGACTTCTAGCGCTGCAGTCGACAGAGGGATGTGCAGTCTGACTAAAGACAAAACAACACCCATCAGCAAGGAGACAGGCCAACCGGGTTCTGCTGATTGGATAAACATAGCCTTAAATTGGCCAGTTGCTGTTTACTTTCTGAGGGCAAACCAAAGGCACCTAGCTAACCTCAGATGCAAAGATCCAGTATCTCTCCTCTTCCTTTTCCCCTGCACACACTCCATTCTTGCACCCAGACAATAAAGTCAGTCAATCAGACAGCTCTCTCTCCCTTTCTTTCTCCCCCTCTCTCTCCCTCTATTCTGTCTGTAATCTCTGGTGGCTTATCGGAGCATCAATGAGTGAAGTTTTATCTGACCCACCAGGTGTCACAGTGAAACCATCCCGATACTCACTACAACCCTGACCAGCAACTGCCCTCAGCTCCTCCTGGCCCCGCTCATTGATTTTCATGATGCCAGCCAATAATTGAAAGGACATCCATCACACTTTAATTGACACAGCTAATCAGGTTTTATAATTGGATGGGCTTTACTTTAGTCCCCCTCTAGCGCGCCCTCTCTCTCTCTCCCTCTTCTTCCACACACACTCTACCAATTTACCTCTCTTCCTCTGCCGCCCGTCACTCCATCGCTCATTTCCACTTGACGTAATTGCTGGCGAAGAACTTTTGATTCTCTTTGTGTGTGACCTCTCTTCGTGATTGACACCCGCCTGCAGATAATCTGTGGATGTGATGAGCTGTTTTCAGAGTTGACCCCGGGCCAATCTCTGTTTGTTCCTGTCTCTCGAAGCTTTCAGTTCAGCTCCTCAGACCCGCTCCAGGGCTGGCTGGTTAGGGATCAGTTTCTGACTTGAGATGGGCCAGTATGGACTTATAATTCATCTCCTCTGAGGCAATGTACCTGGCTCCTGTTGAAGTTTGGACCCCTTTCTGCATTGGCAGTCAGCACAATGTCCACACCTGATAGTCCTCAACTCTCTCTAGCTGCTCCTTTTCTCTCTCCTGCATTGATAAATAAAAGCTTCGCAGCCTCCCGCCTCTTCCCTGGGCATTTATCAAGAGACCTGAGAATATATTTCATCCCATGGCCAATCCCAGTCACTCGCCCGAAGATGAATAACACAGGAGTTCTTAAGGTCAGGGAAATATGGCTACTAAAACTCTCAAAGTGAACGTGACCATTACTATCTCCACAATACAGTCGTCCCATCCCTCAGCGGGTCCAGGTGAAATATGGCCCAAAATAAATGTTCAGCCATTTTTCACGCAGCCTGTCACCCCACTCTGACAAACAAACCCATGATGAAAAAATCAGCTGCTTCGCCACCAAATTAGCCCCCAAATTAAAAAACTAAGACTAAAGACAGATTAATGGTTTGGTGGTGTCTGCACAATCATTTGTGACGCCCCCAAAACGGGATGCTGCTGCAAATTAAGTTATTACCTTCATTACACACATCAAGCCGAATAATTGTTTTTATGCTGTCCTAATTTCCTGTGCCTGAGAAAACGAGCAGTATTATTTTTCCCACTATCATTTTTGTGCCCTCTAACACCTGTCTGCCATTTTGGCTCTGGCACGCTGCCAGTGTATTTATTATTTCCCAGCACAGATTTTGCGTAGCTCCATCTTGGGCTTCACATGTTTGCTTTATGAAAATGATCCCGCCTGGGTCAGATCTGTTTATTTTAGAGCTGCAACACAAAGCTCGCTGCTGCACATTGATTCTCATATATGCAATACCCCAAAAACAATAACCTCATCTAACGTATGCCATTTCTGGCTTAATGAGGGAGATTAGAGATGCTTGTGAGGCCCTCAGACAGAGGACATCTTTTGTGGCAGAGTAACTATGGCTCACTCTGCAGTTGTATTGTTTGATTACACTGGAGAAGAGAAGGGTGTCTTTTGTTTCAGGGGGAAGTTTTCCATCTCAGCTAATAGCCTGCAGACATGGTTGAAGTATGGGAGTTGCTGACAAGCCAAAACCATCTTGCTATTTTGCTTATTATAATACTTCACACAGCCGTTGTCTATGGAAACACATCTGCTGGGAACAGATTGGGACAGGCATTCTTCAGAGGCCAGCGCTCCGCTCTGCACTGTCAGTGTAAATACTGAGCGACTGTGTGTGTGTGTGTGTGGTTGTGTGTGTGTTGTGTGTGAGGAACAATGACTGGCATCTTTGTGTATATATCTTGCCTCTCTGGGGAGGAGCTGCTGACCTTTGATGATGGGCCGACTGAGCTCCCTGGTTCACTGCAGCAGCCAAACTCCGCTAACGGTTGACACACGCACATGCATGCACACACACAGACACATAACTCATACATAGTGCTAACACATATACACAATGCAACAGTCACAAACAGTAGCCCTGTCCAACCCCCCCCTCTCCATGCATTGGTCTATCGGATCACATCAATCAGCGAAAGCTACATAATTCAGTTTATTAATTCACTGGCCCATGTCAACCGAATCCCCATTAAAACTCAGTGTTTACCATGCAGATCAGCCAAAGAGCGCACTATTTATAACATTTTCTCTACGGAGACGTCACCCTGAGACTCATCATTTCTGGATGGGAAGCTGCAATATTTTTCTGTCTTTGATATCTGTAGGGAGCGACAGAGCTCTCCCTTCATGTCCATCTGGTCAGCAGTGGACCCTGTGGTGCCACTTTCCACTCGGCTTTCGACTCGCGCTGTACGAGGCTTTGCGGTTTCTAATCCTGACAGTACGCACATGCCCTAGTAATGACACACGTGGAGTGGCAACACAGTGCTGGCTGCTTTACAAAAACACAAAAACACATTGGCTTCGTAGCTACATAAAAACGCACAACATAAACACAAATGCACGTTGAGAACGATTCACAGCACACCGGCCATGTGTGTTTTCACGGCCGATTTGACCCGTGGCACTTTATCTGGCAGGTTGTGTTTTAATCAGAAGAGAGATGGTTTAATTCTCAGCTCTGTTAATAGGTCAGAGAGCATCACAGCACCGACGCAGGCAAAAAAGACGGTATATTATCTTAGCAGCGGGTGTTACACCAGTGTTTATTAGAGGTGATCGTCTAAAAAGGTCACGCAGGTGGGGATGAGCCAGTAATGGTCCACAGACAATTCTGTTGTCTTCTGAGATGGACATCTTTCCTTTATGAACCTTATAAGACGTTCTCAACATCTATCACAGGAAGCTGATGCCATAAGGAGGCATAAAATGTTTATTTGATCTGATAAAAAAAGAGGAGAAGGACACCCGCTCCTCTTGCCACAGTGGAAACTGAATTCAAAAACAAAAAGCATGAAGGGAAAAGCCTCTCCCTCCCCATCCTCTCTACCTGCCTTCATTCAGGGGCTAATTGATGCTAATCCTGTGCACCTGTTCCGAATGTATTGTTTGTGATCTACTTGTTGTTTTTGATGAAGGTTGCAAGACTGAACTGCCATGCTTTTTATTTTTGAAGAAATTTTCCACTTTGGCCTTGAGAGTTAGATCAGTAGTTATTTTTCCAGCTGCAGTCCTTTTTTGAGCACATTTATTAATTTCAAAATATTTACTTGCCACTCATCAGTTCAGTTATAATGAGCAAATATATAACTAAACTGCATTCTACCGACCCTGTTGCAGAAAGGTGGTTAAAAATACACTGTGCTGCTGCATCTTTTCTATTGTATCACTGAGTTGAACAGTTGAGAGTATGGTCCGCAGTATGTGGGTGGTAGTGCACTCACTCTGTGGGCACTGCTCGCTGGTACAGTTCAGAGACTGGAGGACGAGCCCCTGGCAGTCTTTGCCCCCGGTGCCAGGTGAGGGCTGGGTGCACTCCCTGCTCCTCCACATCGAACAGTCTGCACCACACGCCGACCACTTGCTCCACTCGCTCCAGCCTCCGTCCACTGCAAACACACATAATGAAAAAAAACAAAACACGGGTGAGCGCAAACACACAAGCATAGCAGCAAAAACTCAAACTGATTCACTTCAAACACTTCAAAGTATTGATCGGAGAACATGCTGAACAGTTCCAATAAAACAAGCTATAACTCCTCTTTTTTTACAGACAGTGTGAAATGTTAAAACTCTACACACGGTGAAGTTCAGATGCAACAGCGGTGTAAAAGCAGTGGTGTATTTGCGTGCGAGATGAGAACAACTGGTAGAATACTCTGTTGCCATCCTGTGCAAATCCACTCCTTCTAAAATGGAAACCTGGTAGGGAAAGCATTATAAAGACATGCAAATCCACTTGCACACACTCAAATCCAGCAGACGCACAGGGAAACCAAAGCGTGTAAAACTGCTGAGGAGAGCCATATTGTCTCTATTCTGCTTTCTTTGTTTATTTTCAACATGGAAATCAGATGCAACTAAGCTAAACCCCAATGGTACGAGGGTGCTGTGGAAGGTGCTGTGGCCTGGTAGACCCAGCTGTCAACAAACTAAATCTGTACAGGGAGAAGAATTTCACCCCTGGGAAATTGGCCCTCTGGTCTCCTGTCAAACATACACGCACACACAAATATCTCTATTTAAAAATTCTCCTAAAAAATGAACATTTGTGAGGGGAAACAAATCTGCCTTGGTTTGATTTCTTTGTCAAACAAGCTGTTACTATAGCAACATGGGCATTACCTACAGTGCATTTGAATGCAAGACACAATACAGGTGGTATTACTCTGAACAGAGACAGATGTACATTACACCTGCAGCCCATTTCTGTCTACCATAACTTCAAACACACCACCATCAGCACAAGCAAAATGAAACAAATGGAAATGGGCCAGTAATAGTTCTGAGCGGGTCCTGCTGCAAGAAATATCAGCAGCTTTACCACACGCGGAGAGGGAGGCCATTTTGCAAAGGTGGGGGTAATTTGGCATTGTGGCCAGGAGAGGGGGGGGTGGCAGCGGCGGCTGGGAGTGATATTGACAGTGACACAGCGCCAGGCCTGGGGAAGGTTACCATAGGGCTAATGGGAAAAAGAGCAGTAATGAGCTCTCATGGGGGAAAAACACCACCGTCTCGCTCTCTCTCTCTCCCAAATGTAAGGGTGAAGGGGACCAGACAAGAATCACACACACACCCACACCCCCACACACACACAGAGAGAGAGAGAGAGAGAGAGCACAAGCACACCTCTATGACAGCAGTAACCCTCCTCCTGACTGACCTAAGGGCAAGGAAACCTTAGTGCTCATTAATCCTGGCAATAAAGAGTGCAGGGGGCATGACCCCAAGAGAGCAGGTCTGGACCGCTGCAGGTCAGAGGCTTTGGTTAATAAAACATAAGTGAGATGTTACTCAGGGTGGGACACCTATTATTGCATAACTGTACCAAGTAATGATGTCATTTGGTTTTAGAGCGAGTCCCCAATTGGAAAATGAGCTAAAAGTCGCTGTGAGCGTATTAGGCCAGGGGCACAGGTGTGTGAATTAGACCCTGCTGGCACACAAGTTTGCATGTTTGCCTGTGTGTGTCCTCAAATGATTGCTAGAGAATGTGAGAGTGTTTTTGTGTGTGCGTGTGTGTGCGGTGGGATGCTGACACAGCTCGGGCCTCTTTGCAGTCAGATCCATTTGGCAGAGAGAGCAGAACCAATCAGATAATTGTCCTTGTTTGGCATTGAGTGGACCCATCCGTGGGCCAGTGGGCTGATTATCCAGGCTGGGAATGAGAATGATTGAATAGCGAATTACATCCTAATGAATATATTATGTCGCCCCTCAGTTTATCCACACCACTGTGAAATAAAGAGATGAGATCAACATCTGCCCTGATGAGGTGATGAAATTCTACTTCTCTTTTCCACCACAAAGCAAGACTAATGGCCATGCAAATAACATTTTCAAACAAGGAGATTGGAGTGGAAACAGGGTGCTGCTCATGAGAATGTGGAGGAGACGCATGCACTGCGACCCGAGGCTGAGGAAAATCAAAGAAAGATGAAGATGCATAAACACTTCTTGATGGCCGGTCTGACTCTGAACATGAATGTCGCAAATGTGTCAGAAGAGGCTTTCCACACGGGCAGAGACCAAAGAAATGTTTGCACAGCATAGGATGAAGTGGGAAGATAATAAGTGGTTACAATAAATGCACTTTCCTTGATTTTCTTTTTTTCAAATTCAAGACTGAAATCAGAACCAAACCTCATCCTTTTACTTTTTCAGAATCCACATAAGGAAATTGTTATCCACAGCCACAATTTTCCTTATCAAATCCCCAGAAAGAGATTGTTAGCGCTACTGCAAAAGGCACCACAGCTGATTTTCAATCACGCAGCACCACAGGTTTTAGGTCAGGCTGGGTCTCTGAGGAGGGACAGTAATACAATAGCCCAGTGGCAAGCCCCCATTTGGACATGTTGTCAAGGGGAGAAGCGAAAGGAACCCGACCATTCTTTTCAGGTCGGTAGGAGGGCCTGTTTGAGGTTTTGCTACTCAAAATGACAATGGCTGCTGACGGACACAGCCCGAGATCATCGGACACCTATGGTTTCCGTGTCCTTGAGGGGAACACGAGGAGGTAGACAAGTACCACTGAGACCAGCAGGCCGCCCCTCCGCTCCCACTGTCCTGTCATCACACATGTGTGCACAGTAGCCACCCCTAATCCCAGTGTTCAAAGGTTGATGAAAGAAAAGCCACAGAAAACCACAGACCCATGGAGGGGGTTGATAGCTTAGCCACAGAAGCGGGTGATGCAACAGAGATTAATAATAAATAACTAAAAATCAGGTTAAAAATCTGATTTTTGTTAGTGGTTGTGATATAGCATGTAATCGATAACTGGAGCAAAGCTGAGTCTACTCCCTAAACCACTACAACAAACCAAAGTGAGACAGAATGAGACATGAAGAGGGTGAGCCAAAACAAATGGCACGGAATGATTAAAAACAGCGCTGATGCAAGGCTGTCACCAGATGGCCACCGTCTTTTCGCTGTGAACTAATGTGTTTTTCTGTCACATTTATTAGCTATAGCCTTTATTTATTCCTTGGATAAAATATGGAGTCTCCAGAACAATCTCTGATAATATCCAGAGACACACGAACGCTTACTTCCACAGCAGAATTAGACATCCGCCTGCAGTGCAGACAGTAGACATATGGGTGCTAACTTGCATGTGTACAACGCATACGTGCACAAACACACGCTTACAAGTGCGCACGCACAAATACACCAGCCCTGAGTCTGTTTATTTTCCATCTAGTAGAATTCTCACGACTCCTCTGGCGAGCCTGAGGGATCAGTACAATATTTAAATTATTCACTCGAGTTAGAAATCTCTTCAGGTTGTTTGCTCAAACACATCAGCAACACTTCTATCCATTTGTGTGGGGCAGGTGCCACTGTGCCATTTCCAAAACTGGGGACTAACTGTTTGCTGTTGGCTCGGGTGGTGTGTCTTTGTTGGAAATGTTGGCGTGATCTGACATTTTGCCATGACTGTTGGCTCTGACCACAAGTCAGCGTAGGGGCCGAGTCAATGGAAGGGTGAGGGATGGACTGCAGATTTATGTGGGATACTTCAGGGGGACATGATGAGATGGAGACAAAGGAAAAGGAGAAAGCGGAGAGAGGAAGGAGAAATGGAGATAAGCTCTTGCATAGTTTGGCTACTGGCTGTCTCAAGTGTTGATCTGCTCTGCTCTGAGCCTCGGGCTTTAGCCTCCTCCTCCTCCTCCACAGCTCCCTGTGTCTCTCCCAGCATGGAGCCCATCTGATCTGCCACACAGGCCTCCGCCAACTCTCATTAAACACTTTGGAGACTTAGACAAAAATACAGATGAGCCTCTCTAGCTTCACACTTTCCAGATGAGAGGTGGGAGCTCACATTTAGATACAAGTGTCACTGTGAATAGACATGTGGAGAGCTTTGTCGCCGAACAGGCCACTGTAGATGGTGTCCGTCTGTGGAAGCCCATGTGAAGTATGTGTATGAAAAAATGCCTCAGTGGCTGCTCTGAAGGAACTGTGCTACTTTTTAAATGTAGAACAACACATGGCCATTGGCAACTCAACAAGAAATATACTGTATATAGACTTAGCCGGGCAATGCAGACAAATTACAGCCTTTGCATGTTGTTGGTTCCAAATTTAAATTGATTTGTTTCCAGCGAATATTCATTCAGTTGACAGCATCTCTTTCTCCCCAAAGGAGCACAGCAAATCTGCGAGGCCATCGATGTGTTTTAGACAAAACAGAAACAGACTGCAACTGCAAATTACAAAGACTAAGCGGCTAAAAAACAAAATATATTTTTCTGTAACCCATTTCAAAGACGTAATGCTGTGAGTTAAATGCACTAGAGAGCTAATAATCAACAAAGAATCTTAGTCTAGATAATTAATGAACTCTTGAAACAAGACCAGCATTAAATCATTTAAAATGCAGCTGAAAAACAAAGGCACTATGGAGGAAAAATGCCTCTCAAGGCTGACTTAAAAAAGTAAAGAACACTACTTCTGAATCCAAATGTCAGCCGTGTCTGAATAAATAACATGATGTCTATCTGCAGCACTACAGCTCCCCATGTAATTCATTCTTCTCAAGTCTCTTTCTTCTGAAATTGGCTGAAATCACCATCAACTGTGCATCTAGTGGATTAGACCTGCGAAGGCTATAAGCACAGTGATAATTAAAGTTGTTATCCAGCTTGTGAGGATGCTCTCTGCTAGGCTGGTCTCATCTGTTCCCCCTTGCTGAACGTGACTCTTATATGAGAGAGTCTATTCATTTATTCAGGCTGATGATTCATACATTTGTTAATGATGTATTTGAGGATTCAGATGTATTTGGGGCTTGTCTTTGCCGGGCTGTGTGTGTGTGTGCGCTGGGTGACAAATGATGGGAGCAGTCAGTTCATCTTGGGGGACTTCAGAGGCATGTCTGTGAGTACACAACAGAGCTGCGGTGCCACTTGTGATTGGAAGCAACAGCCCATCATCCCCAAGGCTCTGGCGTGGTGAACTTCGGCCTTGAGGGGAACCCTCTCCGGGGTCCGCCAGCTGGGGCTGTCTGTGCCGCTGATGCTCTGTCTGAGACAGGTAACGAGTGAGAAAAGGAGGCAGAGACTACCCTCTGTTGCCAAACAACGGGACTGATGGAGGTGCGAGCGGGGTCACGTCGCTGTAGCATCTCTCATCAAGGAAAAAAAACAGAAAGAGTTCTTTCTTTTCTTTCTCCTAAAGTCTCTGCAAACTGTGTTCACAGGGCACAATGCAATTTCTGTCACAGCACCCTAAGGGTTGAAATTACACACTTTCTCCTTGTGGGGCGAGAGAAAGATAGAGGAGGGCGGGGTTGGGTCTAACAATAGCAGCTTGGACTGACATTAATCTCTTTAAGCTCATGGAGGTCAGTGTCCTGCTTTGCTATGGGGGAATGTCAAGCATCCCTGGACACCCCTCTAATTCCATTACTCGTTGCTCCAGCGCTAATAATTCCAAATCCATCCAGATAGCGTCCTGATGGAGCGTCACGAATTTCCGTGTTTCCTTTGTCTTCCTCTTCGTGCTGTATTCCAGCGGGCCATGTTACTTACACTCACGCTTGACATCTAGTGATGTCTTTACATGTGAGAAGTGTAACCCAACGCCCCGATTCACCGAGGAAGATAACCTCTGTTTTAGGCAGGGAGAAGCTGCCACTGCCAGAGGTGTTGGATTTCCCTCTCTGCTGTTTACCGAGCGTGGGAGATTTCTCCTGCGGTCAGCATGGCTGCAGAGCCCCAGCTATATGTCCACAGACTGATCTGCTGGCAGCAAAACAGGCAGCTCTCGCACACACTCAGGCTGTCTCTACTTCTTTCTCAGTTTTCCTCTTCTCTCTCCCTCTCTCTCTCTCACTCTGGGCTTCGTTCCTGCCTTCCTTACACTGTATCTGATTCCATCTGTCTCTATCCCTGCTTTCACCTTACACCTCCTTTTTCCTATCTTGCTCTCTCTCCTTCGCTATCTCTCCCTCTGTCAGGGGGCTAATGTGGGACTGCAAATGAAGCAGCTTGACTTCCATCTCAGGCTACCAGAGATCGATATGTGTTGCTCAGTATCAGGCAGGACACTCTCTGCCTCTCCGACGCTCTCACAAGGGAGGACGGGCAGGCAAATGAAACACCATCAACTCCTCACACGTAAACATGGCACACAGGCCGCCATAATTCAGCTTTTCATTGCCCATATTTACTACATAGCTTGAGCAGCAAACAATAACAAATGCACTAGCTGGTCTGACACAATGCCATGGCTGGGACCATGTCTCAAGCGGACTGGTCTCTGAAATAAAAGTAGGGTCTGCGTACAGTACAGAAGATAGAGAGATATGTGAACAAAGAGTGATAATAATAAATCACTTTCAGGATGAGGCCTCGCTGTGAAGACTAATAGGCTCTGACATTGCTGTGTAAGCGGTCTAATTGCAGGAAACAACAGAAGCACTGACATCTAAGAAAAGACCTGGGTGCTGGTACAAAAGGCAGCCAAAATAAAGATGAATTGATGACTTCTAGATGCAAAAAAATGCAAAAAGGAAGCCACAGGAAGCCAAGCGCCACAGGACAAACGGGGTTGCCTGGGAGTTACCTGGACAGGTGGCCACGCAGGCACTTTTCTGGACGTTCTGCCCCTCACAGGATGTGCCTCCATTCAGTGGCGTGGGGTTGGTGCAGCTCCGACTCCTCTTCTGCCAGCCACGCCCACACACAGCACTGCAGGACGACCAGGTGGTCCATGTGGACCAGCCGCCGTTGACTGTCAGACCAGCGCCGGGGGAGGAGGGGGGGAGATGGAGGGGTGAGGGAGGGGGCAGGGTGGAGGGAGGGAGGGATGGATGGATGAAGGGACAGAGCAGCCAGGATTACCCGACATGCACTAAGGAAAAGAGGTGTGTTGTGCTAGAATACTCGTGACTGCTGTTACACTCTTTGGTTCAGCACTGCAAGGTGAACTAATGGAAGAGCAAGAGCAAAAGGGGGCCGCTTCCTGTGTCCGAGTTGGAATTACAGCCAACTGCAGTGAAAACAAAATGGCTTCAACAGGGAGCAGAAAATAACACGACAGCTTGCCATCTTTGACCTTATCGCTGAGGAAGGCACAGTTGCTGCAGCGTAACTCGTGAACATTTTAAATATCCCTCCAGATTTCACTAAGGTAATGCAAGACATTATACAAAACATTCACAATATACCCAGGATATAAGCACTGTAAATAAATGCCATTTAATGCAAAATGCCCATGGTCATAAATACATAAAAAAAATCAACGCCTACTCCTTGGAAATGCCAACACAGTACTGAAAAATAAATGTATCATGGCTGTTCCAGTAATTCAGATTGTGTCCTTCACACATCCGACACTGATTTCACACCATTCCATGTCATTCTTCAGACCCAAATATATTCTTTGAATTGTAGAGAACAACACTGTATAATTTATTCCTCTTTTATACTTGAAACTGAAAGTTCAGGCAATTCAAAAACTCTGCATGTTGGATTCTTATTATTGCAGCCACTTGCTGAACCGGCACTCGTGTTCTGAACCTTAACCGTCTATTAGCACATAATTGTTGCTATATATCGCTCGATCATGGCAGGTGATTACATCAAATGACGCTGGTTTGATTCTAATCAGCTCCTTCCTGTATCTCCTGTGTTTGCCTCAGCTTACAAGATACAGAGATTCCTGATTTATTGACTTGAACAGCACTGTCGTTCCTTCTCTGTACATACTCCCCTCCTAATTTCCCCCTAACTCTCTCCTGTGCTTGTCGTGGCTGAGTCATTTCCTTGCCCTCTCTATGCGATTGATTGCCCGCCGCGGTGAGGTAAATTGCCAGGCAACTCGGCCCCTGATTACCTCTTAGCACAGAGTGCAGTCACACCAGCCAGACCTTGTTAAAATGCATCTCTGGCCCCCTGTTGAACCCCCTTTGAAAAGTAGCGGTTATTATGACTTGCTACAGCTAGCTAAATCAGCTAGCATGGTGGACTGTGATGCTCTCAGGTAAGTGGATTTTTCTTTTCTACTATAGAGCAACGTTAATGAACAGCAGAAACAGGTCTTTTTTGTTTTTTTACAAGACAGCTTCTATTGTGATTTAACCTCAATTAATATTACAATGGTAATAACATTTGTCATCTTGTCAAGCACATGGGGTGATGGGAAAAAATTAAACTGCACATGCAAGCACCCCAGCAATTTGTTCACAATTTGTCGGGTTAAGAGTGAAAACTATTGTTTGACAATGCAAGAAAGGCAAACAATAAGAGTGTGAATGCTCTTGCCTCCGCAGTCATTTCAACTCTAGATTTCTTCATCTGCAGAGCGAGTCTTTCAACAACAAGCTAATCAATTATAATCAACAGTAAGAATAATTGTGCTTTTTTATTTTTGTGCTAGAGGCTTGGGAGGACTGTATGATGATGTGTGTTTTGACTGCATGCTCCAAGTTTACACATTTCATTTGAAACGATGAGAGTGCACATGCCTCAATTTTCAACTGCATCTACAGTCATACAGCGCTATTTAAAAGTTTGAACCTCCTTCAGGGACTGCACAGTTTGTCGAATTACAAAATTAGCCTAAAAGGAAATTACTTGAAGTGTTCTGTCAAAGATCTGAAATACAATGATCTCTGTTACTGTCTATTCCATTTTTACTGTTTAATATCAATTTGATAATTACCATTTATAAAGTAAATAAAGTAAAAACACTGTACAAGTCAAATCAAAAGGAATATGTGCAGGTGTTTTCTCTAGTTCATCACAGTATGTTTTTCCCTCGATACATGAAAAGCTCTAAAAGCCGTCCGTAAGTGACCCTCATGTTCCACAATATGCTCATGTTTTCTGAAGATGAACTCATCCTACACCCTAAAATCCACTGAGATTCTATTGAGAGCTTTTGTTAAGTGAAAAGCCGGAGTAACTGCGATCTGCGGTGGAAATTAATATTCAAGTAGCTACAACTTGAAGATATCAAATAATTCCCACTGACATCCTGATTTCACACGGGTTGTGCATACTTACAGCACATCCCTTGTTTTTCGTGCATTTCAAATGTATTAACTTCATAAAAATAACCAGATTGTCCTTTTAAATCGAGTCTAATGAAAATATTGTATAGACCTCACACAAAAACCTTTAAATCATTTTATATTTGAATGTTGTATATTGGCTCATATTGTATATGTGTGACATATGGTGGGTTTTCTCTACTTTCGTGTTAGATAATATACAAGAACTCTTGTTCTTACTTTACAGCACATAGTATCGTCTTCTTCTGGCAGCCTCAACAAAAACAGACCCTGTGTCGGGCATTGTGCCAGATTATTAATTTCTTATATGCATTAAGTTGCTTTCATGATGCATTCCCACGTGATTTCCATCTCCTGTTTGCATGTAGCTGAGAATCAAGTCAGGCTGTAACGTATGCAAAACCTTAGTAGTGCCAGTGCCCAAGGAACCCTCTGTGATAGAAAACATGCTGTTTCCCTGCATTTTAATAAAGATCAGTCTGCTTATCAAGCCAAGTCATTATTTACAGTTTGCTGTTAATTCAATTTCTCTTCTCGTATTGGATCCACTACAGAGAAGGAGGAAGATGGCAGCCCCAAGATCGGACACTGCCAGCTTTGGCAGAATGGCTGCCAGTAACATTTTAAGTTGTGCTAATTAATGTGCAGATACACCACTATCTCTTTATGTAGTTATTTATGATACTGTAATTCATTCCTTGCTAAAAAATAGAGCTGACTTACGCAAGTTGTAACCATATGTCACATATGAGTAACACTGCACATTTTCATTATTAAAACTACACTGTAGAGTCTGAATGTAATGTTACATCCACCTGATAGCGGAAGTGCACCCAGTTATCTTCCATGCATGAGAACATGCAGAGGTTAATGTGGAAATATGGGATAACGGAAGCAACATGCAAGCATGATTCAAAACATGATTCATTTGAGCTGTTTTTGTGTTTGTATATTCTGAAGCCTGGGAACATTTGGACCCAGACCTCTCATTAGCCTCTGTGTACACAGCTTTGACACCTGTTGAAAGAAGTTATCACCTACCATAGACCAGGACCGTGGCAGAGTTGCTTTTGCGGCGAGCGACGATGTTTTTGGCCACACACGTGTAGTTGCCCGTGTCCGCCAGCCGGGCTTTTTTGATGACGAGATTATGGTCGGTCGTGATGAAAAAATTGGGGTCGCTCGCTGGGTTGACAACATCCTCGTTTCTCTGCCACTCCACCTGAAAATACGTTTCAGTGGTCAAAATTCACTGCAACTGAACAGAAACCACCCCCCCATGTAGCTCTACAGTGACCAGACGTGCTTGTGGATTGGAGATTTCTAAATGGACAGAAAAAAGCAGAGAGGTACTTCTGTTTTTGATGCAATCAAACAGACAAAAAGAAGAACAAATGTAGCTTGGTGTGATACTATACTGAGACGGAATTCATTTATCCATATACCCTACTGATTTTAATATTTATTCTCTTTGCGTGTGGGAAATGCAGCTTCTGCTTTGTAGCTGCTGGAGACCTCTGTAGCTGTTGGTGGTCTGTGAGTGAAACTGATCATATGCTTTGTGTAGTTTCTGTGCCCTCTTGCAGAAGCCAAAACTGATGTTATTCCTGTTTTGGTGTACTCTCAGATTGGCTCGCTTGTTTTCTTGCTCTCACTTGACCTCGTGCCGTCCCGAGAGTAGCTACGGCACGGCAGCATTGTTGTCGGTATTACTGCCAGTTGCGATGCCGCGTATAATTGGGCTTTCTTCCTCTTGTGCGCCATCCCCGTTTTCTCCCGTGGTGACTTCTGCTCTTATGTTCTTTTTCTGTTGAACTGCAGTTGGCACCTTCCTTCCCATTTCTCTGCAAACTGTCCCTACACCGTCGAGCTGTGATTGGCTAGTCTGCTGCTCCTGGTCTCTGGGCTGTCTGAGTGGCTGGCCTAACCTCCTCTTGTGTTGTTATTAAAGCAGTTAGTGCCTATCTGGGACTGGGAGGATGCAGCAGACGAGGTGAAACAGCTGGCCCCAGTCTGGTCCTCTAAACACAGACACACACCGCCGAGGGACGTGAACAGAGGGAGAGAGAGAGAGTTGAGCAGGACAAGAGTGTATGAGAGACACAGTACATGGAGAGATGGCAGAGAGATAGAGAATGAGATTGGGAGAGAGTGAGGCAAATAGACCCATTAATTATGGATAGGCCTTTAGAGATGCCAAACGGGGAGTGAAGCCTCCAAGCCTATCCTGAGTGATGTGACGAGACGATGTGATATACGGCTTCTCAGAGATGTAAGAGAGATAATAAATCAATAATAGGGAATAATTAGAGGTGTAATTTATCCGTACAGGATTGTCCGTTCCCTGCTGGAGCAGGGAGAGACGCCGGGGAGCTGATCCTGAACCACTTTTTGCTCTTTGTCCTCCTGGTGAGGAAAGGGTAAATGGATGCTAGATGTGGGCCTATAAATATCTTCTGTATCCGTGTCTCACCTCGGCTTGTGGCACTCCCTCGGGGGGATGGCAGCGCAGTAACACCTCCTGGTCCAATGCCACCTCTTTACCCTGCGGCTCCTCCTCAAAGTTCTTTCTCAGGTCTGGGGGGG
>NTHP01000034.1:934360-959326 GCA_003416845.1 Oplegnathus fasciatus
GGGGGAAAGACAAGGTGAGACACCAATTAGGATATTTGTTAGAGCTTGAGAGGTTTAAATGAAATACTTTTATCCACAAAACTTGGCCTGGTGATGTTTCTAAATTTTCCACTCTTGAAATGTCCACCCATGGCCTCGCTGAGCATGTCTCACTCCAGTTGGCCCCTAAGCCACACGGGGATCGGTGGCACCAACCATGTTGCTTATTACAAGCTGCCTGGCTGGTTCAGAGATGCTTGTCTGCTGCCAGAGGGGCCCGGCATCAAGCAAAAGCAATTGCATTACCCCTCACTCCTCCCCTCACCCACTGTCCTCTCTTCAGCATCCGCCAGCCTCCAGCTTCTATCTGTATGAGGGCTTGGAGCAGCCACACGAAAACAAAGCCCCGAGGCGCCTGGACAAGAGCTCCTGCAAGCCTGGCTGACTGCATGGGGCTTCACATTATGTCTCATTGAATACTCTTACTGTTGCACCAAGTCCTGCCATACATTTGCTGTGAATTACACAGGTAAAACTGGCAATGCTTATTTCTTACAAGGGGAAATAAATGCAGGGTTATTTGCATCTGATGAGCTAGACAGGCCGCTGATAGCTGGCGGGTTGGCGCAAATTTGATGCGGTCACCCCGGGTTTTGACTCAAAGCGAAGCAATGTGTTATTGTGTTGCGAGGGGCTGAGGGTGCGGCTGTACGCCCCCAGTGAATTCCTTTAAACAGATGTTGAGCCTGTCCTGACCAATCATACTGAGAGAAACGTTAAGACAAGCAGAGAGTTTCACGACATTCAATTTAATTAAAGCCGATACAATGGGACTGGAGGAGACTTAAGATGTAACAGTCCTAGAAGGCTCAAATGCATGCTAGTGTGTACGCACGTGAATATTGTGAACGTGAACCGGTGCGTGCCTGCACGCGCATCGTTATTGAAGCGTGTGTGCGTGTCCTTATCTTACATCTAACTGACTTTGTTGAGCTCTCAAACAAGGTTGGATAATGAATGTGTGTTTTCAAAACGTCTGGTGGTTTGGAGACAGCGCCGCGTTCGGCTCTGGAATAATGCATATTTATGTGGGAATTAATAGGCAGAATGCTTTAAAATACTCAAATGTAAAATGGCTTCTTCTAATAAAGCTTTTGAGGCTGCAGCGAGGGATGTGTCTGTGTTCCCCAGACAGATTTATGATTGCTGCACAGCAATAAATTTCAAATCTGTTTTTATTCCAGTTACTTTCATAGGGATCATTGCTGATGTACTGTATCCAGTGAAAAATATGCTCATGAATACTCAAATTTAGTGTTCCACTTTTTTTTAAAGACCGCTTTCAAGCAAATGCATTACTCTCTGTTTCTCCCTGCCAGGGTCAGACATTTTCTTCTTATAAGTAGAATCGCAGGAAGATGATTTAACTAAATTGTAATCACAGTAATAAACAGATCAGATCATAACGGGCTCTGGGCTTATTGTTAAATGAAAGTTAGTCCCTCCCCAATCACCCAAAGTGAAAAAAATCATCTTATATATATATATATCTAATATCCTCCTATTACAAACTGACATGCAATATGTAAGCACCTTGTTAGGCAGTGCTTGCATTTGTAATGACACAGTGCACTCACAAGCAATCCTGATGTACGCTTTTTGGCTCTTCTGGGTTCCGGTGGTGCTCCAGGCGACACACTGGCACCAGTACTCATCGAGACCAAAGATCTTCTCCACCTGCTGTCTGGTGATGTCAATTGCCACCTGCATGACTGGCAGCGCTGCAGAGGAAACACAGGAATAACCGTCAAAATTGTGAACGGGGGCAGCTGAACGAGCGCAGGTTTATCCCCATCAGCTCGTTTGACGGTGGTGAGGAATGAAAATGACCGTAAATATTTCTCCACAGAAGGAAAACAAATGAGCTGAACGGAATCCTTTAGTGCATTTTGTACCTTGAACTAAAACGGCAAAGTAATTTAAAAAAGCCAGGCAGAATAAACAAGCAGAGAACCATAATCATATATAAACAGAGTGCTTGTTAACTGAGGAAAATGAGAAGAGAGCCTCACAGCTATCCTTGGTGTAATTTGGAGGGTGTTAAGAGAGCAACAGTTGGGAAGGAACAAGGAAGCGCTAAACAAACACTCAAAAACAAAAATAGTCAGCACGACCTGTTTCTCCATTATCAAATCCAGGAAGAGGGGAAGGGGGGTTCACAATCTATGGAGCATTTCCACAACAGTGCTGATATAAGTGATGCTGCTGTAACAAAAATAGCTTTAAGTCTTTTCAAGAAGAAAGTAAAGACAACCCTTCTCTAAACAAAGCGAAATCCATTCCGCTAAACCGTCCAAACAATGGACTCCTGTCTTTTTTGATATTTGAGAAGCAATCTGTCATTTCATTTTCCTTTGACCTTTTATTTGGGGCCTGTAATCCAGAGGTATTGAGCTACGACCTTGATCCCTACCATGTGTCCTACTTTCTCTTCACTCTGATGAAGAGATTGCCATGTTTTCCTTCAGCTTCCAGCTTTCTCTGGGGTCTTTGGGAGAGAGAGAGAGAGGTGTTGAACCTTTCATATGAACACAGAACATTTTTGCAGTCACAGAGACTGACAGAGTAGCACATACAGTGCTGTATATTTAAGTCTCGACGGAGAGCCGCTCCTCAACTGCCATTTACATAAAAGCACTTTGGGACACTCTTACACTCCCCTCACACACTTGATCTGTCTGCAGTGATCATTTCCAGCTCCAGACTGAAGCTGACTGAAGCTTGACTAAGTGGCACCTATCAGGCCATCAAACCTATACAGCAATTACATACAGCACTTGCACTGATGCTGAGTATTCATTTAACTAAAATGGAAGGAGTCTCTGTCTGTCTGTCTGTCCTTCGATTATCTCGACAGCCGTTCCTCCGATCGACTTCACACTTGGCGGGTGTATTGCTGAGGACCCAAGGAAGAGCAGTGTCCAGTGTGAAGTTGTTTGGATGAGCGGTTCTCGAGAAAGCTGCAAGCAGCAATACCGGGGGCAGAGCAATTGGCCTGTTCCGAGCAGGCACATTTTGAACGCGCACTGCATTAATCAAATTTTTGTAATTTTTTGTAAACTGTTTGAGGCTAACTGTGTATGGATCTGTGGAGGCCTCTGTGAGCGCACGCTGGCCCAGCAGTGACATGAGCTGTCGGGGAGGAAAGCGGCCAGAAGCCACACGGTGATAAGTAGCTTTGAGGGTCACTGGCAGATATGTTAGTGTCTAAATGCGGTAGATTTCGCTATATGCGATCACGGTGAATGTGAGTACAGCAGTGCAGTGAATCCAGCCCTGAAGCGCCACTCTGAGCGTCAACAACACCCCGTGCTGTGTGCAAGATTTCACCAACATGCTCTCGGATGTGCTTCACTCACAGCTAACTCAAAAAGGAGCAAAAGTGATGTTTGCAGGTTCATATTAGGTTTAGTATTTCATCCCAAAAAAACACTGTCACAAAAGTTGGATTCATTTTGAAATAAAAGGCTGGATTGAGGAATTCACTCTCTCCCAATTCCAGATCTGTCAGATATGTGTGTGTGCCTGCAGTGAGAGTGTGTGGCACAGGCTGAGAGAGCACCTAAATACTAAAACAAATGGCTAAAGTAACAAAATGGGCACTACAGAGAATGAACAAATGGAGCAGAAGAAAAACTCCTTCTTCCTTCAAATGGCCAGCATGGCAGTGTTTCCTCTTAAAGAAATAAAAAAAATTTCCTTTTACAATGGGAACAACAATCGACTTCTGTACAGACGCAGTCCAAGAACAGTTATTCTTGCAGCTACATTGTATATTCTAAACAAAAATCAGCCACAGCATTGACAAAAAATAATGAAATTAAGTCTAATGTAGCAGGAGAGTTTTTTCTTGGTTACATATACACTTTTATTTACAGTACATGCAGCAATGTGCAATTTATATCAGTACACTAGGGAGGGATTTGGGAGGGGGAATTGTCTAATTTTTATATGTATGTGCTTGCTATTATGTGTTAGTCATTAATAAAATCCTTTAAAAAGGGCAATGCATGCTATATACGGACACATGTCTGCAACAATAGTACAGTTGCAGTGTGGAGGACAAAGACAGGGAAAATCCATCAGAAGCGTGCCCTCAAACCTGAAAGCTAAATGAAACTAAATCCTGAGAAACTGTTCCAGCCCTAGAAACATTTGGTGGCCCTGATTTATACTGAGCTCACAGCCGTTTACGAGCACAAAATGATTTAAAAAAATGTATTTGAATACATACATTTGAAATTCAACAATAAGGTGTGTTCGGTGCTTTGTATGGCTCTTCTTACAGTAGCAATACACTTGATTAATGCAAACCTTCCTCCTTCTTTGAGCTAGAGGGTAAAAGGAATAAAGATCAGTATAGAGATGCAAAGCATGAACAATAGCAACCTGAGGTGAGAAATCCTAAGAGGAGCAATTTGAAGCTCTGCTTGCCAGAGTAATTGCATTCTGTTTCCTTATCTCTTCCTGTCTCCATAATTACCTGCTTTCTGTGTCTGACACCTTCCAGTAACACTGCTGTGAGTCACTCTGTCCAATTTCACTCCAATTAATAAGTAGGACAAAATAATGTCATCACTTTGTGAACAAAACAGGAGTGTAATTTTATAGCAGTTAATAATAATTGGACATGCTGCTATTTACTGTTGTTTTCCAAAGTCTATCCCACTGGGACGGCTGTAAGTAAAACAAAACTTTATGAACATCACTCAAAGATGACTGATACAGCAACAACACTATCGATTCATGGAAAGCCGTACCTATGTGGAAACGGGGCACTGACACACTTATGACTCAATTATATCAATATCGATTTATAATAGTATGCTCAGCTGCCTCCAAGGTGTTGGGAACTAAAAAGAGAAAGAGGAAATTTACACTTCATCTCCTGCAAGATACTGAGCGTGCACTTAACATTCCTGTTAAACGATAATTAAAACATGACACGATTCCCCCAGCCTTCAGTTTGATCTGCAGCCCATTTATAAATGAGCTCATATCCCAAACCTCACTGAAATTACTGAGAACATTTTAAAGGGTGATTATGTGATTGACACTATGAATTCTGGGCTTACAGCTGGAACCCTGGTGAGTTTATTTTTATTGGAGTGCAGTGGGGCAACTTGCTCAGTTGTACTTACCCATAATATTTGGAAAATACAATCTCCAAGCTTTGTAACGTTGCACTGAAATGAAGAGGTACAGACAAACAGACAAAAGTATGCATGCTTGCACACACAAACACACACAGAATGTACCATTCACATACGGTCATACCAATGCCAATACCAATAAAGTCAGCTCCTGTCTGATGGCACAGTAGTAAAAACAGCTTCACACTCAAACTCTCAGTTTGACAAGGGTTAATAAATATGCATTACATGTTTTTTGGCACATTGATACCAGACTGCAGTTACAGAACCTGGCTTTAAAACTGCAGACACACACACATCACTACAAACACACAGAATTACATCAGTCCTTGTATAAATATTTAGTAAACAAAAAAGCTGGAGATTTGCATTCCATTGAAAGTGGTCACTGCAGTGTTTGTGCTGGAGATTAAACAACACAGACAGTTCAGGAAAAATTGTGTGATTTTAGTTAGTCAACAACTCAAGTTCTACCTTCATGTTCGAGTATCTCGGAGACTAAAAGAGGAATAACTTCTAGTTTATTATCACCGCCGATATCAGCTATAGGGTTATAGTAATCCTGTAATATTTCTATAGTAACAATACAGTAATCCTACACTTAGAATACAGACACTAAAAAACTGTTTTTCATGACAGTGTAAAGTTGTGTTAAACTTATGTCGAGCTGTGGTCAGGAGCACGGTTGTGAATTTAGGTTTGGGGCCACATGGACCAGTTCAGATTGATGGAAAACACAGATTTCTCCAGTGTTAATGCATTAGTCTGAAAGGAATAAGTTCTGCAAGGGCGTAGGTTTGGTTTCAGAGGTGGGGAGGACACACTAAAGTCCTTTAAAAAATTTTTTAAAGTTATGTAAAATAAACCGCTACTTTTATGCTAAGTAACCTGCTGCGTTTTTAATGCACTTAGTAGCTGAATCCTCTTTCCCCCCTGTGGAACATTGTCACAAAAAGCTCCCTGCATCGTTCCCTATCCTTGGCATACATGTCGAGTCTCCCCGCAAGTCAAGTTCATCTTGACCACCAGAATATTAACTGTAAGTAAAAACAGATAAAACATTATTTTTAACCTGAAAAACATGCATGGAAGGTGGCTGTGCTCCTTTAAGCTCTTTCCAGTGGTGCCTGCATATAATCCCAACAACCTCCAGCAATTAGATAGGGTAATCTCTATGTTGCCTGAGAGGCGAAATCCAGGGCAAAGTAAAAAGGCTACAAATCACCCATTGCTGCTTGTAAAGCTTACCTGTTGTAAGTGCACAATGGACTATCAGACAATGTTTAAGGAGATTTTAGTGAGTAAATCAGACTGACTGAAACTGTAAAAGGGTGGAGGGAGAAGTGAGAGCTACATGTGTCCCCCATTCCTAATGAAAATGATGTCCTGTGATTCAGTTCACCTGAACATACACAGCTCTGTTCATCAAGAATCTGTGTGCAGCAGACAGAGAGCATGCAGAGCTTGCATCTAAAAAGGAGCATCCGTAAAAGCATCAAGACTGTGGACTCTGAGCTCAAGCTTAGAGACACCAAAGCAAACACACTGTTCTGCCTCCAGACTTTAACAAATGAAACGGAATAAAAGGAATAAAAAAGACTGGAAGAGATGTCTGAGTTCATGAATTAACTGACCCTACCATTGTATGATGGAGCTTGTTGCAAAGTCTTCAGGCAATGAAGTACAATACAAGCTATTACTAGATCCACTGGCACACACTCACACACACACACTCAAAGACACACTAATATTTGCTGCACTGTGCTTTATTCTAATCTGTGGCAAAAGCAAGATTATTTACACATGCACCCCATTCAGAACAGTAACACTTAACAAAAGCGAAGAAGTCACACTGTGAGAAACAAGAACACAGATATCTTTGTGTGTGCGTGTGTGTGTGTGTGTGTAGAATGAATTCCCCCCTGAGCCAACAGGGGCTCAACACACACAGGGTAAACATCATTGGACTCAATCCCGGGTGAGTCGATATTGGGCTTGTCTGAGAGCGGGACTTTATTTTTCTCTCCCTCACTCTTGTTTTCGCAGGCTGTGACCTCAATTCCATAGGGGTCATTTGCTTATCAAAGGCAAGGACTGGAACTTGCAGGTCCTGAGCGTGTGTTCATTGAAACCAGGGAAATTCAATTAGGCAGCATCCCCACTGTGTGTGTGGCTGGGATTCATCAGTGGATATAGGAGGATTAGGGTTGGGTGACTCTACATCAGGGGAATGCACCATTTCAAGGCAGAGAGTTCACAATGGTTGAGGGGAGGCATCACAGATGAACGCTTTTAAGAACAAACTGTCTGCACATCCTGGCAACCAGTCAAAAGCATGCTCTAAGTGTTTCATTTCCTCCTGCGGTTCTTCTTTGTACCGGATGGCATCAGTGTCATCACCGGCACCACGAGTGTCCAGAGCTTCTTTTCAAGGAACCAACAATGCACTCTTCCTCAGACCAATTACTTTACCTTTCCTGCATGAAAGAAATCCTGACACCAAGCCAGGCTGTCAAAGCACGACTCTGAATCTAAACAGCAAGTTGAATTCAGTCTAAAAACACAGGTACATCACAACCTGTACAGTATCTCCACGTTCCATGTGTAAATAATCTTAAGTTAACCCCAGGTCAAGGAGCCAAGGGCATTACTGCTTTATCATCAGGTCTGAAGACTTTCATTACCATGTAAAGCAGGGCGGTGATGGGTGGCTCATGCTACCTGACGTAGAGAGCTGAGAATGGCAGGTGGCGCCATAAGCGTCTGTCTCCAAACAAGGATAACGTGGCCTTCTGAGTGAAGCATGGCTCTATTAAACAGCAGGAGAGATGGGAACAGGAGAGGGAGGGAGGGGAAGCAAAAAGAAGCCCAGAGTTCACAGGGAATACAGTACTCAGGCCTCCCATTCAGGGATGCTGGTGAGGTTGCGACTCGAGTCAGTGGGACAGCGTTCTGGGTCAAGGCTCTGCCTCCGGTTATGACCAGCTTTTCAAGAGCTTCTTTTGATTGAGCTGTCCATTTTCCCACAATGAATGCACGCTGCAAGGCCCCCGCTGATGCTCTGAATGTCGTTACAGATTATTCATGGCTGACAAACAGGCGAGCAGGTAGCGCTCCAATCAATCTGGCTAGGTTCAGTCCAATGCCACTCCAAGGAGACTGAGGTAGAGCCTCCGCGGCGGAGTGAGAAGAGTAAATGGCGCAGGACAGAAGAAACACTAATGAAAGTCATTGACTAACATGCCTGTTTTGAAATTCTGCTTCTGTTACTAAGTGATTGGAAGTGCAGATCTGCTTAACAGTCAGCTTACTCAGACGTGCACAGCAATGTGTGACGGGATGCGATTTTGAGTGAATAGGGTTTGAACTCTGTTGTAATACTGAATAATGATGTACACACTTTGCATGCCCAAGAAGAGTGAGATCTTCACTGCCATATTTATCACATAACACCACGCTAAGTGCACACCGGATCTCACAACAATGCTCCGCGCAGTGTACATAAATGACGCTCAAATTGTGTTTTTAGTTGCACAGGTGTTCACAGGTTTGGAATGTGATAATGAATTGATGCACAAAACTTCAGAATAGCTTTTCCGTGTCATCGAGCGCAGACATCACAGGCCAGACATTGAAATTAGGTTTCCATTTCTACATTTCACGTTTATATCTGGTCACCAGCCACCGTAGAAAAGCCACAACTGATTACATCAAATGGACATTAATTCAAAGCAATGGATTTTTCTATTTACACTGTCCCTCGATAATTAGTTTGCCTAACCTTTCCTTAATAGCACACACACACACACACGCGCACACACACACACACAGGCAGTGCTGTGATTTACCACGGTGCCCTTACCAGAGTGCCCCCGTTGTAATTACTCTCCATCCAATATCCTGACCCTGATGATTGGCAAGAGCAGGATGTTCTATATGCCACAGTCTTCAGGCTGGGAGTGACTGGGACCTGCTCCTTTATCTCCCACACACACCTTGTCCTACCTCGAATGAGAACACGTCGGAGGTGAAGGCCCTGAGCACTTTGCTTCTGCTTCCATTACATTCTGCAGAGTGGGAGGATCTGATAGAACGTTACCCACATGAAAGCCCTGATAATTTGCTCGGGCTAACATGTTTCTCTCCCTCTTGTCTGACATGGCCTTGGGCGCCGAAGTAAATAAGGAAAACTGCTTCAGGTAAGTCAGCCTGGCTCCCATCTGGTTGCCGAGTGCTCTGTGCCATACAAATTGCATTAGGGTTTTCCCCTCCCTCCTCACGACCGGTTGGTCCCTCCTGGGCCTTTGGCCGGCAGTGTTGTCTGAGTTAGAAGGCAGGGGTTTTTGGTAATCCAATGAAGGTGTGTGGGCGAATGTAAATATTCAGCACAACAACAAACAGCATTCAGTAAACAGCCTGGGGGAACACAGAGGCTACGAAAGTCTTTCTACAAAACTCCACAAATTTTTCTACATTTTTGAAGTACTTTGATATACTAAAACTCACATTTGTTCTTATAATAACTTATAGTATTTGTTGATAATGACTCGTATTGTAATTAAATGAACACAGTGTTTGTATATGTGTGAATGTTTTAATTAGCACTAATTAGCTCTCAACTCCCATTTAGCATGTCATACAGATCACTAAAACTGGCATTTATCTTAAACAATCTGGCATTTTTACATAAACAAATTTCTGATTTACAACTCTGTGTTTCTCTTTCTATTTATAACCAATAGCCTGTTCGTGACGCGTGGTTATATTTGGTGTCATTCTAAACATCTTGTGCCAGGTAGGAAAAATCCTCTGGTGAACGTCAAGTGATATTATTTAGATGTCTTGCACCAGCAATACTATGATTAATTCATTCAAAAAGTGCAGTGCACAATGACGTCTTGCAGGATTTGAGCATATTTTACCTTTCAGGTACTTTCAGTTTCTTGTTCTTTGCTAAAAATTCACATTGTTTAATTAACCACTGTGCAGCCTTCCTGCCTTACAAGCAAAGGGGAAAACAGGCCTATAACCAAGGTCGATAAAGAAAAGTTAAGCCAGACTGCTTTGCCTTTTTAAGGAATTATGATATGTGGACAATTTGTAATCGCATGGCTGAGCTGGTATGGAAATCAAAGACTTAAAGCACCATTAGAAACCTCCGGATAGTCGGTGTCACTGGTGGAAGTATTCTGATCCTTTACTGAAGTAAAAGTACTAAAACCACATTGTGTACTCCACTACAAGTAAAAGTCCTGCATTCAAAACCTTACTTAATTAAAAGCATTTAAGTATTATCAGCAAAGTTTACTTAAAATATCAAAAGTACTCATTCTGCAGGAAAATGGTCCCTGTCAGTGTTTTACTATCATATCTGATGCTTCTGGATTAATATTACTGCTGCATTAATGCGTATGTTGCATTTTACTGCTATAGATGTTTAAGGTCGAGCTAATTTTAACTACTATACTGTTGGGAAGTTTAATCCACAGCAATGCATCATGGTCTATACCATCATCATATGTTTGTAGTGTCGCTGTCCTGTAACACTGTGTCCTGGCATCACGTAACATCAGACACTCTCTGTCCACACTGAATCTGTTAAATATGTACACGTATACATCTGTTACATCATGTAAACAAAAGCGCGTACCTATCAGCTGATCGCTCGAGATCAGACTGGAGACATAACCACTCAAGTAGGCTAAAAGATGGCCGAGTACTTGCCATCTTCCTACGTTTGTACTTTTTAAAGAGAAAACGCACGTTTTATATTGTAATATTTAAATGTTTCCTTACTGGAAATGACATACAATATAGCCAGAAACTTTCAGCTCCCTGGCGATCTCCATCCAGCCAGCTGCCACCTCATTTAGGTTTTTGTAGTGAAATGAGGAGGTATCGTATGCCTATAGCCTAGATGACTAGGCCGCCTCATATAACGGTGAAAATAAAGCAGCACTTGTGATAAAAATGTTCTCGAAAACATATACCCAATGCTTTTATCCCCAGAGAATTAAGTAGAAGAAAAGAGGAAGGCAAGAGAATACCAAAGACAATGTAAGAAAAGGAAGAATGTCTAGATCTTAAAAGAAGAATGGAAAATGTTCAGTCTCAATCTGCAATTTGTTTAAATCCTCTACCTGCCCCAGTGGTCACATGACGCTGAGTCTACATGGTTCTCATTCCAGTGTGCACCATGTTGTTGAGTCCAGAATCAACTACAATGTGACGCATGAGGGGATGAAGTGCTGCAGACTGAACACGGATTGAGCCTTTAAATATTCATTTCTTTGTTCAAATGTGACTGCATTCATTATTAATACAGTGGATGCAAGACAGAGGATTGTGGACTTTATAAATAACCTGAAAATGGAGTGAAAGTGCAGAGTGGACCCCTGAGCTTGGTTTGATATCAGAGGTACCAGATGTTGGGAGCTGGTGTTGGAATAATAAGCACAGATGCAGCAGAGACTATAAACTTGCTTTAAAGGAGAAAACCAAATGCAAGCGATTATGTAAAAATTTGATAAGACAAGAGATATGATCCATAGAGGGCTGAAACTAATGTCCATTTTCAATTATGATTAATCTGACAAGTACTTTCTTGATTAATCGATGAATGAATCGATTAAGTCTATAAAATGTCAGAAAATGTGAATCACAAATTCACAGAGCCCAAGGCGACAAATTTACATCATTGCTTCTATATCCAACCAACAGTCCAAAACCTTAAGATATTGAGTACAAAAAAAGGCAGCAAATCATCCGCTGTAACCAATGAATAGTTGGTATTTTGCCTTGAAGTGACTCAATTCAATTTCTAGCACAAACTAGCTTATATGGGAGGAGACTATAACAGAAGAGAAACACTCTGTTAACACCAACAACAAGCCAATATTTGTTTCCTAAACACGGCTTTTTATTCCATTTTCAAATATGTGCTTCGAATCGTCCTGTGATTGAATACTGGAAAGTAAAGCGCTGCCCTTTGACTGCCCTTTAAATACATGTTGCTTTGAGATCTCTTGAAAGACAAAATAACAAACATCTTCAGAAAACAAACTCTTGGTCTGAAGCAACATGAATGAATGAATTATTAATTTGGAATCGCATGAAATCCTCAAGACTGCGTCCTGATGGCTCCCAGACCAGGACCGCCCTCGTTGTTGTCAGCACGCCTCATTGAACACCCACTCTGATGAAAAGGTTTCCTCAAACACATGTGGCGTCGCCTCTGCGTTTTCTTCTTTGTGTGTTTGTGGTCAACGCATTGACCACATGACACTGAATCCAGGAGTGTTACATGTGGGCAGGAGCATGCTGATAATTGGCTTGGGCTTTTATTCCCTGAAACTTGAGGCATAACACATTTGCCTGCTTGTTTTTCACTGTGTCACCCACCTGACCCCGAGTCCAGCAGGCTGCATGTACACAGTCCATCCAATGTACGCTTACTTGAGACTGTGTAGAAAATTGTGAAAGTACAATTTAGACTACACAGGTTTAGATGCCTTTGGTTATAAAAGCAGCACCCCACCTGCATCTCATCTCTTATTTGTGATGCTTCCCGAGAAAATGTTCTGCGCCCCTTGTCATATTCTACACAGCACTTCGTGAGGAGATTGAAGCTATTCTTCTTCCCTCACTCCATAAAATAGTCCTTTCACTACGCCACCACTATCCCATACCCAGGACACCCTGCAGCTTCTAGTTTAAAAGGAGGAGAACGGTGAGTTGATGTTTGTTCGAGGAGTGTATAAAATACCTATACTGAAAGTCTCCTTGGGGCCAAACACACAAAGCATTAACTGTCAGCCACTGAGTTCCTCTGCCTATCAAAAATCTCCATGGACTATTTAGCTGTCAGCTCCCTCACTACACCTCCCAGCTCCACTATTTTTAAACGAATTTGAGCAGAGCAGGTGTTGATTGACACCACAAACTCCCACTCTGTCTCCTCCTGTCAGCACAACACTCACGTCTTTCATTTCCAAGGGAGGTGGAGGTAAGTTGAAAGATAAAATTATATTACAGTAAAAAATGTAAAATGAGAAAAATATCAAAGTGCATTGCCTATAATCAAAGTGGCAAAGCAGGGAGGAAGTTTACCGGCTCTTCTCTGCTCCTTTCGGAATCCCACCGTGTTAAAACGGCACATTTTGAGGCACATTGTGGAATCCAAGCACATTTGCAACTTTGGCCTCTATTTGCTCGGCACAAGGGCAGTACAAGTGGCCTGAGTAATGCATGTGCTGCATTTCATTGCAGCATACAGTCCACATTTTATTCAGATGTCTCGCTTAGGGCACAGAAAGCTTAGAACTACGGTTAAACGGATCCGAGCAAATATTTCCATGTAGCTCTGAGGACCAAGCCGCTTCCCACAAAAGGTACACAGGCTACTCTCTGCCTTTGTGGTTGAAAATGCATTTTACTTGAGTAAAAAAATTATCATGCCTACTGCAAAGCTAGAATAATGTATACTATGTAGGAGAAAAGAACCAGCAACCTATTATTTAAAAATGCTGCACATACCGTTGTGTGCACTGCACACACAAACTACAAATGCAGGCTTGAAGCTCGTATTGATCACATGTCTGTCTTTACCAGACAGGGTAAATAAATAACTTGAACTGTTGGGAGAGAAAGAACCACTAAGACTGCTGAATGCATTCCAAGTTCCAGCAAGGGCACAGCTTTTGTGAGGCTGACAAATACGAAATTACTTTACAGAAAAGCAAAGCGCGGCGCTGATGCCGGATATGTTTTGGTGGGAGGACAAAGGCTGTGCGCGTGGGAGATTGGAACGCCAGCGTTGTTGTTTGACAAATGGTAATTATCATTCAGTTTTGTTCCACTAATTGCAGTTAATTTTGAAATTCATTATTCCTGCATGTCAAGACCAACTTCAAAGGAACAGACCCTACATACTCCAGATTTCCAAATAAAAATACGACTTACACAAAGTCGAAGACACCAAGAAGTGTGGCCTTTGTAGGAGTCTATCAGTGAGATCAATCAGCACAGCTGGTTGGTTTTTAATTCTGCCTGCCTCACTTTACTCCCACTGCTCCAAAACACGCTTGCAATTGTCTCAAGGCCAGACAAACATAGGCTTCAATTAAATCCACTTTGACTCCCTTCTCACTCTGAGGTGTGTTGCTCTGCTTTGAGAAAGGTCTGCCTGCACACACATAAACACACACACACACGGACGCAGACACCGTGCTGACCTGCCTGAGAAGCCTAATAGAACACGTTGGCAGATGTGTCACGGGAACAATTCACCTTGCCATCTGTTTTTCGGTGCTTCATCGCCAAATCCTTCCCCCTCCGTCCCGCAATCAAGGACAGGATGAAATACAAGTCCCATTATGGGGAAGCAGCTAATAATGCATTATCAATTAGTCCCCTTGGCTACTGATCGATGCTTAGCAGGTGGTACAAGGCCATTTCGTTCATTTAGGACTATATTGTCCTCTTCCCCCCTGATTCTCTTATTTCCTTCTGTTCATTAGATCCTGGCTCGCAGGCCTATCAAGTTTTGCTTAAATTGCAACACGACTGTTCTTCAATATTCCATTAAAGATCATGTTTAATCACTGTTGTGCGGCCCCGGCGCCATTAGGAAGACTCTGTCCCAACTTCACCTGGATTTTGACGACAAATAAATGACAGTGAGCTGCTTGCTGCTTTCACATTTCACTAAATGTCACTCATGTTAAGGGACCTCCTGTAAGTCTCCTGTAAAGGTAAAGGCATTCATCCGCATCCATGTTGTTGACCTGTACAGGACTGAGAAAGAGAGGAGAAAATAATGTGTATTACAGTGACAGAGAGACGGGGGAGGGTGGAAGTTGGTGCGAGAGAGGTGATTGGCTGCTATAATACCACAGATAAGTATTGAGGTATTAAAATAAAGGTTACAGATCATTTCAGCTAAGCCTAGCTTATCTCCCCCTTAGATCAGAAATTAAATATGTCATCACATTACAATCCAGGATCTAGTCAATCAGAAAACACATATTTTATACAAATGAATCCTCGCTGGTTTGCAGACGCAGGGGTTAGCCCTGCGGTGCCATAACACATTATTAGTTATAATCAGAAAGTGATAGATGGTTTCAAAAGATCTACCGACTACGTCATACATGGTATTTAGACTTCAAAGGATTGACAGAGGACAGGAGCTGCTGGTGATAAACCTGGGGGTTATAGGAAGAGGTTATATTACCTCATAGGGGAAATGATATGTGGAATATTAAAGGAATATTAAAGAGTTTATTATTATTGCGCACATGATTCCACTGCAAACTCTGAAAAATCCTCCTTCACAAAGTACAAGGCATGTAGCTTTTGATTATTTTCTCCATCTTCTGTTTTCATTGTCGAAGCCGTGTCGACATCCGGTTCAATCAACAAAGAAAATATAATCTCCCCCCATCTTTATAAGGCTGTTGCCGAGGTTTATTGAAACAGGAATGTGAAATGCATGTATTTTCCACCTGAGAGGGTTTGCTGCAGGGGTGACAATGCGACGCATGGATCAAAATCGTTTCCATCAATGCTGGCAGATGAAATGCAAACACAATCAAATCAGTCTGGCCCATACAACAATCCTCCGCTCAAATGCCAATCTCCCTTCTCCTCATCATGTGTCTGATGAGAAATCATAGTGCGGGAGAATCTCCTAATCTATGCAAACACACTGTCAGCATTGATTTGTTCGGAGGGGATATGTCTTTATTAGGACTCGCCAGACGTCTCCGTTTCCCCAGTTCCATAAAGGATGACCTGGGAACGACACAGAGCCGGGCCGGGGCTTTGGAAGCAGTCACAGCCATAACAATTGAGATAAGTTACTGAGGACAGGTAATGAGAACCGATAGACTCGAGGACGGATCGATATCGGACATTGATACCAGGGGAGGAAGGACAAATTGTGACATCTCTTTCCTCATCCATGTTCAAAGGAGCTTTTGAAAGAAGTGGCCCTGTGTGTATGTGTGTGCAAGGATACTGATGTGTGTGTGTGTGTGTGTAGGGGAGGGGGTCCAAAGCGTTCACAGAGAACAAAGGAGTGTCAGTAACTCTAACTGTAACCGAGCAGTAGACACAGTCAGCTGGAGCAGCTCTTTTGTCTTTCCTGCACTGAATCAGTTGCAATAAACAGACCTGTCTGATGAGGGCAGAGGTCACGTCTGCTGGAGACGGTTATCCACATGTTCTGCTTTCTACCTCCTGAGCTGTGAATACTGAGCAGTCTGACTGAAACATGTCTGCACTTCAGACCTGGGTCAGTTATTAATTTAAACCCTTCCAGTTACTTTGACGTTTGCCTGAGTCTGTTGGGAGCGAACATGGATGGAGTTTGCTGAATATTGCCTCTGCTGTGCTGGGCCAGACCAGCTAATCTCCGAAACAGCCACATTTCCTGATATCACTTCAACTCGGTTGTGCCCGCATGACGGCAAAGGCAATATCGATCGTGTCTTCTGTTCTCTTTGATCAGTTTGTTTTCCCATTTGATATCCTTTAGTAGCGAAAACATGCACAGGAGTCATTAGGAACGGCGGGAATCCCTCGACGTTCGCAGCGCAGATATCACAGCAGCAGACGAAAGGTTGCTTCAAGTGCACTGGTGATCAGGCGCGCATTCGGAAACAGGCTGTCTAGTTTGACTTTCAACTTACGTCGCGGACACAAGTCTCAAAATCTATTTCTCACTGCTTTTCTAACAGGAATTTAGCAGATGTAGCATTTTTTTTACTTCATTCAGATAATAAAAATCATTACAACTATTATTTAAAAAGATTACAAGCAGGAAAAATCACAATACACTACTCGTACTTTAAATGCAGAGGGGCTAATCTTGTTAATATTACTTTGTAGCTAGGAGTGGGCAATATGGATACAACTGTCTATCAAAGTGTATTGTGATATCGATATATGTTGTGATTTGGTCAATTGGTTAATTGGTGGTGAATTAAATACCTAACAAATCAAGGTACTTTTTCACATTGATGCAAAAAAAAGTCCAATATTGCCATAAAGCAGTCCTGCTTAGTGATTTGCAACATTACCTGTACAAGTTTAATACACCCAGAGGAGTTAAAGGGAGCCATATAAACAATATGGTAGACAAATTTATATTGTCTCACAGTATACAGTATATCATCATATTGCTCAGCATTTGAAGACGTGAGAATTGTTCTGTTCAACAGATTTAGAGTTGTAACAGTAATTATGTTTTTCATCTTGGTCATATTCAACCTGTGTTCTGCTCCATGCGATGGCTGCGATTCATCTTTATCTTTGACACTGTAGGCATCTTGAAGTGGGTAAAAGAGCTCTTCTGTATGCTGCTCCCTCTGCCTGAAACCGTCTGTAGTTCCTGTAGATCTAAAATTGCTAAATTTGGCCTCTCTCTGTGTATTCAAATCACTGCTGCAAAACCTGCGCGCTCTCTCTCCTGGCTGCTGATGTTTTTTGTATTCTCGTGTTCGACTCTGTTTTTGTTTGTATTGCTATTTTTGTGGTTTTAGATAGCTCTTGGGTTGATTTATGGTGCTGTTTTGTTTTGTCTTTTTTTTTGCAAAAGTAATTCCTGATTTTATAATCTGATTTCTATTTAATTCAGATTTTGTGACATATTTTGAGTTATCTGTCTCGTGCTGTTTGTCTGGAACTCATTGTTACTGTAACCTATCTTAGCCAGGACTTTTAATCTTAATGAGGCTCTCCCCGATTAATTAAAAGGTTAAATAGAAACACTTACATCTTAACCCTTATTTTATCCTGACATGTTTAATTGATGATTAACTTCATGGGTTGAGAAAATCCTGAAACTCCAGGGTTTATGAAACCTTTTCAAAAGCAATTAAGAAAACTAAGAAAAACTGAAATGAAAAAATAAACTCACACATGCAGTGGCAAACCAGTTCTACAGAATTTTTACATTTCTGCAAGACTATATGGCTGTTATATACCAATAATACATCAACGATATTTTGAGATATCAGACGCCTCTTTACGCCTTATCAAACTGTATGTGTGCTTCATTGTTGATGGGCCACTCATCCATCAGAGACTGAAAGAAAGATTATCATGTTGAACAGAGAACAGCAGAACAAATGTGCAAACCATCTCCAGCAGTGACTCTTGACTCTGATGTGTCTACATGTCATTTCCATTATTTTATTGTTGGAATTAAGAGCATTAACTCTATCCACAGCTTGGCTTTAATTTCCATAACAAAGGAACAAGAATCCTTGATGAGAATCCCAATCAGTTTGAACGTGCCAGCCAATGAAACTGAGGCTGAAATCTCAGGAGCTTTTTTCACTGTTGTTGGCTGGTCACATGGGTGCGTAGTATTTACATCTCTGTCTTTGTTAATGAAGAAAACAAGCATGGATTCGGCTCAGTGCAAAGACAACCACTCAGAGGCAGGTAGGAAATTTCTCAAAGTTTCTTTTAGAGAAATGGGCTATTTTGAGAAGGTGATTTTTCACTGTTACACTGGGTATAAATTGTCAATCAATTTTTGTCAACTTGGATATGTCTTCAAACTCCTCATTCCTCCCTCCTCAAGGCATGTTGTTGATATCGGGCAGCTTCTGGTGTGACAGAAGTCCTGGTTGCTTGGCAACAGGTACGAGTTTAGAGTCCGGTGTGACTGTGACGACCAGGGTGAGAGGACAGCCTGACAAGCCTGTACAATGCGCACGCACGCACGCGCGCACACACGCACACACACACCAGTTGGATGTGTGCTCCTCACGTTTCTTGCAGGAAGGGGGATTAGAGGGAGGCATCAGTAAACCCCTCAGGGCAGTGCTGACATTAAACAGCAAGTGTTTGAAAGATCGATGTGGGTACCTTGGAGCAGCCATACCTCCGGACAACCACGTGTCCTTCATAACTGCACAGCCCCACATATGACACATTCATCATCAAAGGCAGCGGGAACACAGAGTGATGTCGAGAGCTGCGAGGAGGCCTTGGAACTTCACAGGGTTTCGAAAAGACGGAGCCCAACGCTGCTGCAGGGGTGGTATGGCACCCGGCACGACAGATTTGTTTCATAGACAAATAAATGCTGACTATAACGGCTAATAACCACATGGCAAATGGTCCATCATCATTAAATGTTGGCAGAGCACCGTTGCATTGTTAATGTGATGTTCCCATAAACTCAGCTGCAGTTTATGGGGCACATCGTGTTCTTGACAAAACTTGCTATTGACGAAACGCAATTCATGTTCACCGCATCAAAGTTAAGCAGCCGGCTCCGCAATGTCTCCCAATGCCTTAAATATTATTAATTTACTTGTTTTAAATACTTTCCCTTTGTGTTTTTGTGTGTATGTACTTATAGGTATGTCTTTCTTTTTGTGTAGTTCTCAGTTGTCGTGTCCATTATCTTTATTTATGTATGTGCTTGTTATGTATGGCTACGAATCAGAGTTGTTATTTTTTCATTTGCGTGTGTCTCTGTGTGTGTGTGTGTGTGTGTGTGTGTGTGTGTGTTCCCGCTCCCCGGAAAAAACCTGTCATTTCCATGTTTCTCATTCCCAATCAGTTGTCAGGCTGTGAATGGGTGGTTTGAATTTGCAGATTGCTGCTGAATCACACCACATCAGTGTCATACATGTTTATGACACTGATGGCGGAGGCGGGGGATTGCAGCACAACAAAGACAAAAACAAACAGGTCTCCAAGGTGATCGAGAAGATTTCTGAGACTGAAACCAATGTGCTTATTATGAGACTGGCAGGCTAAATAGGCTGGAGGATGAGCCAAGAGCCTGATGGAGCACAGTAATCACTGGCAAATTGCAAACCTTAGTTTCAGCACGCAAACACTTAACATAATGTATCAATGGACATGTATCGCACATGTCACACATCCGCAACAAACAACATCCAAAAACAGATGAAAAACACTGCTCATCTCAGCTGAAAAAGTGTCCAGAGGGAGCTCAACTTGAGCCAGAATTAAAAAGAAATTAATCATTTAGATGGGAAACAGTTTGTTTTGCATGTACCTGTGGCTGGGTCAATAGTTCGCTCAATCAAGTGGTCGTCCTGGTGAACCCACTCGCCGTTGCACTTGAAGTATATCTGCGTGGCCGGGGTGGAGCGGCAGGTCAGCGTCACCGGCTTGTTCTTCACGATGTACTCGTCCTCTGGCTCCACCAGGAAGTGAGGTAACAGGTCCGAGAAGGCGGCAGGGAGTGTTGCTGTGGCGGCGTGCTCGGAACCTTTGGAGAATAAAAGAAGCAGGGATTTTAGAGGGATGCCAACTAAAAACGTTTTCAAGTTGTCAAGTTGTCATGAAGGCAGGAGCTGGACCTTTCCTTGACTAGTGAGCGAACTTGCAGCAGACACCCAAATATCTAATGCAGAGATTCAGCGTCCTTGGTGAATTGCGGCTCATACATATGCACTTGAAAGAGGCAGAAGAAGATAGAGACAGATGGACAGACAGAGCGAGAAAGAGAGACAGAGAGGTATGGAGGAGAGTTGGCAGTGACAGAGCTCGGCCTTGTGCGCTCTTGGCCGGGTCGGAGGGGTAGTGGAGTCCATGTCTTTACTCCAGCTCTTAATCACAGCCCTTTAACATCACCGCTGACGGACCGGCGGCCATAAATCCCGTCTCAGCAACTAGGCCACTTCACACTGTGTTATACGGCTCTTCAACCAGGACTCTAACTCTACCGACATTAAGCAAGACAGGGCGAGAGGCAGGGAGGTTAGAGATGACTGACAGCTAGACAGGCAGTTAACTTAAAATCACTTCCTATATACGGTAGGTGCCGCTCTATTCCTCCAGAATCTTGTGACATATAGGAGATGTGGAGGAGGAAGAGGGAAGATACATCTCCACTATGCAGAGATACAAGAGCTGTCCTTCAGGGGGACAATGCTGCGATTTACAGCAAACTTTTACACTCGCTGAAAAATGTTCAACACAAACGCTGAATGACACAATGGAGCCTACAGCGCACACATCCTTCCTCCGCGAACACGGTTTCTCTCTCTCTAAACATATTAGCCTTGTGCGAGAGATAGCGAGAGGACACAGAACGGAGTAGAAAGAGGGAAATAACCTCTTTACACCACCGACACTCAGGGGAGCCCAGTAAATCCCAAAATAAAACCCCTTTAAAAGGAGTGTAATATTAATTTACTGCCCTGAATCCAATATGGCTGACAGACCGGGCATTAACAACCTTCTCCATCACTCCCTGTGCAGCAGGAGAGGAAGGGAGTCCACATCTCTCATAATGAAACCGCAACACTCATGCTGACCTTTCTCTCCTCTCTCCCTCCCCTCCCTCACTCAGCCTTCGTTCATCCTTGCAGCTTGCTAATGCCCGGGTCAGGGATAATATTACGTTGCGTCATAAACACCAATCTTTGGATAAAGACATTATCTGTCAGTTCCTCCCCCACTACACATTATATTAATGTCCCTCTTTCTTCTTCTTTTCTCTTTTACCCCTGTGTGCTGAGTTGCTAATTCATCAGGATGAGATACAGCGAAGCATGCCACTGCTGCTGCCGCTGAACCCCATTAATGTTTCGTGTACATGTTTAACTCTTAATGAAAACTAAATGTTCTGTGTCCAATGAACGACATACATCACTTGCTGACACTTTGCCTTTTTCCCATTTTCCAAGCACATTTTATTATTGCAACACATTTGCAGAGGAGAAAACGTCATTAATATGGCAGCTCCCTATTCAGGACAACACAACTGCCTGACATTATTTACTATGTATGCGAGTGTGTGTTTCTTGTCTCATGGTGTTGAGGAAAAGGCCACAGTTCATCATGAATAGTGAGTATAATTGCTCTAACGGAGAGCCAAAACTTTGCTAATAAACAGCGTGGGACCAGTAGGTCAGGTTGTTTGAAAGTGTGTTGGTCCTAATGACGGCGGCTTCTTCTAATGGGCCGGCTTCCAGCTTTGTGACCACGGCCATTAGCCGGCCGGGCTGACCCTCTGTACTCCCCGCAGACTGAAGACGACAGCTCACTAAAACAGTGGGCGAGACTCACCTCACACCTGCCAGGTTAATCATCTCATAGAGGACAGATGATGTTGAAACAGAGAGTGAAACCAAAGCCACCCGAGACACTGACGAGTCGTGAGAACGGCTTGATGAGCTCCTGATGTTGTTAACTCGCCACTGGCTTCTCATTTGCAGGGGTCACATTCAACATGAACTCTCAACTTTTGATGATGTTTCCAATTTGTGTTTGCGTGTGTACGCGCTTGTGTGTGTCACAAGGGGTGGGGGTTAGTCTTCCATTTTAGTACATACACTTTAGGTTAATGAGGTTAAACACGTAATTTCTTTAGAGAAGTAAACTGTCATTTTATGGGAGGGCATTCTAGTCACGCACTGCTTTATATCAAACCCATAATGGAGGGCTGATGCGTAGTAAATTGGCTTAGATTATTGTCACGACACAATGTACTTCAAAGTCAACGTGCACACACACACACACACACACACACACACACACATGCACCCACATGCACTCACACACACACAGGGAGTATCAGCCACTTAACAGACTTCTTGCAGGTCAATGCACAAATCAAATAGACATACAGCAGCACTGTGGGCACTGCATTAGATTCCACTGAATGTGATTGGCTAAAGTCGTCATTAATTGTCAAATGCATCCGAGTCCATTGCCAGATCATTTAGCACACACACAAAACAACAAACACAGGACGCTAAATGTCTCCCTTGTTGATCATTCGGCCAATGAAGATGATTTAATTGAAGCTGGATGCGTTGCTAGGGCCCAGTAACCATTAGATAACTAAAAGAACCCACAATACTAATTTAGATTCTTGTGCTTTTTAAAAGAAAACGCATTAAGGTCGTGGCCCGATATTTGTCTGCAGCTGCTATTCTCTCGAGAGACGATTCAACTGACCAAAAACACACGCACAACCACAAACACATACACAGCAAGGGTGCACCAGGTGTCAGTGTGCTGGGCCACGATGTCCAGGGCACTTTTCTTGCTGCGCACAGACCCCATGCCTCATCAGTCCAGCTGACCATGGCGGCTCCAAAGTCCAAGCACATCGACGAGATGGTTATGATGCAGTCAAAAACGCTCAAAAATATATATTTGAAAATGAGAAAAGTTAGATTCCTGTAACTGCTGTAACTATATATGAACACAGCACTGCATTTTAAAAATGCAGGATTAGATTTTCCCAAGTGTTGCAGCTTTCTAAACGTGTTTTGTTACCATCTGTCTTCAATATTTCATAATGATTTTTTGCTTTAATGTCACTTGCTGTATCACTTTCCAGGAGTAGGTATGTTTTTTGTATACACACATAAACCTCAAGTCTTATTTTGAAATGAAGTTCCCGCCCGTGTCAGCATGCCATGCACTGTCGACTTGTGTTATCACCATTTGTAAAATAAGCATTCATTTTTTAATTTCACTCCTTATTATCTACTTGGAGAACAGAATTGCTGAATGCACCACAGTGCGAGGATGTCAGCAGGGAGAAAAACCATAGCTGGAGAGAAAATAACCCTCTTTTGTGTTCCTCCCTCATGGCACCAACACATCGTGTGCCCTTTGGAGCCAATTACATTTTTTTTTTTTTTTCTTTTTACAACGTCATGTCCCCAAAGGAAAGCATCATTGAGCAATCACTGGGCATAATTTACATCACAGTGATGAACAGCAGCTATAACAAGTGTTTTATGACACCATCAGCGCCTTACAATGTCCTCTGAAATTAATTCAATTAAAATTACTGTCCAGAATATTAAACCATTTCATGTTTAGCTGCCATTAACAACAAAGCCAAGATCAAATTTGTCACAACCACTTTGTTGGTTGATGTTTTTCTTCAGAGTGCTTTGGTTTGCTCAAGAGGCTTTCTGGATGCTTTTATACCATTGAGTATCTTTATTTAATAATCATTTTAAATATAAATGTATGTACATTAGGGTTCTGGGAACAGGAGCATTGTTCATGTATAGTTAGTATTTTCAATAAGCCTCAGACAACATTAACGGTGGGTGAGATCAAACACGGGGAAAGAAGCAGAAATGGAATGTGTGAGAAAAAAACAACCCGCTCCATCCACCATCATATATAATGTGGAGCACGGCTGACTGATGTATGTTTGTCCCCAGATGACAAATATTTACTCCTCCACATGTCTGGGATTCAGAATACATTTTTCAATGAGACAACCATGCTTCAACAAGCACTCCTTCAACCACACACACTCATTCTCTGTCAAACACACACACGCACTTGCTGTATGCAGTGCACAAGCATACACATGCATGGAGCTGAAACACACACACACACACACACACACACACACACACACACACACACACAAGAAGTTAAAGAAACATGCGCACGTATGCAAAATATAGACCGCAAGCATGCAAAAAAAGGTAAAAAAAGGTGCTCACAAACAGCTTTGTCTTTCTCTCGATCAATGAGAGACGCAGAATTATGCATGCAAACAAAAATGCAGGTTTACACAGAAATGCTCCAAAGACCAACAAATTCGGATACCAGACAATATCCCTGGTCATTAAGGTCGGTCTGGAAAACAATCAATCACCGGCAGTGAATATATACTCGTAAGGAAACGGCTCAGATGCATTAAATCAACATGTAGGAAAGATGGCACCCACAGCAAGCTAAACTTAATCACATCACGTTTGCATCAGCGGTGAAGGAAGCGGAGAGGCTT
>NTHP01000034.1:959333-971320 GCA_003416845.1 Oplegnathus fasciatus
AAAAGTCAGGGAATGAGGGACAGAAGGAGAGGAGGAGACTGGGGAGGATGGGGTGAATAAGTAAATCACTCTCACACATGCCGCATGTGACATTATTACAATCTTCTCCCATTTAAATGAATAGGAAATTGGCTACTAAGCATGTACGTTGATGCAGGGCTGTACATCTGTTTGCATATATTAATTCAGGATACTAATAGCACGCTGCCTACACTGTTCCCTGACGAGAATATTTCCATGATAGATGCGCTCCTGAAGCTCAGGTCACTTCGGCAACTTTGAGAATTGCCATCAAAAGCTAGCAGCATAAATCAGCTCTATTCAAACATACAGACAGCACTTTGAATGGTTAAATATTGTATTTTTTTTTTAGATTTGTCATTAAACAGTTTGTCAACAAAAGAAAGAAAAGCTGGAGCTGTTCGTTAGGTAAATATGATACACAGCAACACTATTAATGAGCCTTACACCTTTGAACAGGAGCTTACACATCTGCTTATTTTGGTTTGTTGATTTTTATTTATTGCATTTTCCTGTCATCTACTTGAAGCAACACCTCAGCAGGGGGGTCCAAGCAGGGAGGCAACTTTGTGCCGTCTACCTTTGCCACCAGCGCTGACACTCCCCGACACCTTTGCTTCACTCGCCTTTCAAGGCGGCGCCGTTTCATTTGCCTTGGAACCAATGAGACCATTTTCAAGTTCCCGTCAACGTAAAAGAGCTGACATTTTGAGAACTGCGAGCAAGTGACAAGAGGCTGCATGTGTGCGAATAGATTTGTCTGTGCAGATGTGCATGTTTGTGCAAATGCGTGTGAATAAGTGGCTGAAAGTGATGTTTAGCAAGATCAACAGCTGGGAGCTCGATTTTGTGTACATAACAGCAAGGGTGCTAACACGAGACGGATCCGTGTTTCTCATTTAAACAGTTACACAGTCAGACCTGCGACTCAGAAACCACATTTCTATTCTTAGAAGCATCATTAACACTGTGTGGACTAAGAGTCTCCAGATTGGAAGAAGTATTCATATTCATCACTCGAGTGCCACAGCTGATGCTTTGTCCCCATTCACTTCCAGATGTTTCCATGGACGATCCAGTTCCATGGCTGAATCAGCCTCTCAAACAATCAGTTCTCTATAGCAGTGGTTTAATCATTGGATGCGACTCTCCAATAAACTCTGTACCCTGCACTGCATAATTCAGTGACTACACTAACTTGGGTATTTACTCAAGTTACATATACGCTGTCCTCTTTCATTACAAATTTTAGGGCTTTTCAAATCAAGTATGACAGCATTTAGCCGCTTTATGAAAAAATAAACTTTTGATCATGGCCTCATACTGAATAGCATCTCCTCAAGAGATGAAGAGCTTAGTTTGAACTGAAAATACATAATTCAAACCCAGAGCAAGGCAAAGATCAAGTTGCATTAGTTAGAAATGTGTTCCTCTTTGAGTGTTTGTGTCTAAAAATATTTTTGGTCATCAAAACAGTATACTAGGCAGAGGGGAAATCATTCAGAAACCTCTCTGCTTTGTAAAGAATAGTGTAGCTATTTAATGTTTGCCCTCAGTGTGTAAGGTCAGTTCAATCAAGCAAAATTATTCAGCTGAAAAACAAAAAAAACAAAGATCCCTCTGCAGAAGTCCTTAAAAATGAATACATCTCAAGAGGCTACAGAATGTTATTTTGAAGAATTCACAAAGCCTGTGCAGACATGAGAAACACTCGATAGATTTAGCTCATTTTAGATGTAGATTCAAAATGCCTTGTTGTGGCAAAAACTCTGGGATTTCAAAAGCTTCACCTGTTCCTGGGGTTCAGTGCATGTTTTTCAGAAGAGTCGCAGAGATTTAAACACATTTTGACTTAATAACTACATGCAATCCTCAAAGGAACTGAAGACATCCTGAGCTGTCAGGAGGGGCAGACGCAGTCGCAGTCTTTGCCATCCAGGGCACGCACACACCCATGGATTTGTCGTCCCCTTACGCTTAGCCGGAAACGAGGTTATCCAGACGCAAGTTGATTACAGAACTGAGCGCAGAAGCATGGGAAGAAACAGAAATGCAGACAGAGAGGGAAAGGAGGCATTCTTAAATCTTTGAAATGGATGTTAGCAAATAATGGGAGGAAGGAGGAAGGAAAAGACAAGAGACAATTTAGATTACCAAGTTAATCCTTTAATTACCGGATATGCCTGCAGCTAAAATGAAAGGTTTCACACGCTGCATTTTACAACTGTGGAACAATTCGAACTGCAGAAAGTGAGGCAGACAGCCATAATGATCAAGAGCCATAAACCTTAAAATAATGGAATGTCAGTATCACTGGTAATCTGTATTGTTTATGATGCTGGAAAAACTGAACAAAACACCACAAATTGCAATTCAGAGCTGAGATGAAACTAGTCTCCGTATCCCATTTCTCATATTACAAACGCTGTTGCTTTGAGAGCTTTACAATTAGATAAAACATGTTCTCCTTTAGCTGGCTGCGCAGCGCACAGTATGCCAAACGTTCACACAGAAAATACGCTACCAGGTTTAGGGGCCGTTCTTAAAAAAACTGGTTCAATTTGGCAAAATGACAAAGCAGCGAAGGGAGAGTATTTAACTGCTGATATCTGCAGGAGCTCCTTCAAGTTCTTCAGTCTGTTCCAAAGAAAGGCTTTTGACACAAACCGTTGCAAACGTGAGGCCCCCTGCGACACTTGTCAGCCATGTCAACCTGCCAATTCCTTCCTCCTTCCTCCTCCTCGTCTCATCATTTACCCTCCTCCCAGTAAAGATCCGGGTAGAGAGAAAATGGGGGATGACTCGCGCTATCTAATTAGTGTGACGGAGCATGGAGGCTCCTCAGCATCAGACAGAGAATTAGAACACAACACGAAGATATGATCCATAACAAGGCTGAGATAAAGCATCACCTGTTCAACTCTAATTACTGTAACAAAATGCCGGCACCAACTTTCCAATTTAACAAGCCACCAGCACTTACCGCAGCAGTGACACACTATGCCACTGGGCTCACTAACAGTAAAGTTTAAAGACAAGGGAATCGCATGCTTAAGTACAGAGGGGAAATCTCACTGGTTGAGATTTAAACTACTTTTCCTTAACAAGACTAAGACCCCATTTATATCATTTTCTAGATGTCCTATCTGAATAACCAAAGTTAGTATAAGGTGTAAGTATAAGTTAATATAAGGTGTAAATGCACGTATAACACACTGTGAACAGAATCCAATGGTCTGCCTTGTATTGTGATTGGATCTCAGCAGGTGTAAATGCAGTCCCTACAGCATGACCACATTCTTAAGAAAAAAATCTGCCCAGCAAGTTGAAAGGTCACATAACACTGTCTTTTTCACCTCTTTCTGCTATCTTAAGCAAACATGCCCAAAGCTACAAGTCGTAGCAGTAGCCAGCAAGTCTTCCCATTCAAAAACGCCTGTTGTGTTCCTTGACCTGGGACGTGCCATGGTTGTTAACAAGACTGTTAGCCCCAACTAACTCATTTGCACATTGAGATGTGATCACAATGTGAGCAAAATTGCGGTTACAAAAAGTCATTATTCAGATAATATATCCAGATAGAGATTAACCATCTTAATTAGCCACTGAAGTACAGTTGAGGTTGATGGATATGTCATTAGTTTTGAAGGTATAAATCATATTTTTGAACCAATGGTGGCACTAGAGGAAAAGTCAGAGGACCACCAAAGTATTTAGGATGCATCCTCTGGGCATCGTGAATGTCTGTACAAAATGAATGGCAATCCATCCAATAGTAGCCATTTCTGTCTGGAAACAAAGTGGCGAACCAACCAACAGGCGGACGTTGCCATCTCTAGAACCATGCTGCTAGCGTGGCTAACCTATTGTTTTTGCTCGCTTAATGAGCCATGAAAACACAAACACATATGTGAGGTGATTTGCAATGTCTCTCATTTTCGACGGCTTCCACATTCCAGAGACTAACATCAAATACCAACTCCAGCCTTTATAATCCATGAATGTGATGAGAATAATGAATGCGGCAACCGTAATAAATGCAGACGTGTGGCAGCAGCATTATCAAAAGACAAACGCGTTTACTACTGAGTCACATGTTCACAAGTGGCAAAGACTCAGATCCAGAGGCTCCGGACCTGAAAGAGAAATATAACTGGGAATTATGTAGATAAGTGTGAACCTGCCTGGAAATAAAAGACAGAGCTGGTTATCTGATATGACTTTCCCTCCAAAGCAAACCAAAGCACATCTGAACTCCACATGTGTTTAGGGTATCAGTCGAAGGCAGAAGCAGCGAGCAGAGGGGGAAACTCATTTCAACCTGAACAGCTTTCTGATTATTCTCTCCATTTTTTTTTTTATTTTTTTATTTTCAGCTCCTTCCAGTCCTCCTGACATCACAACCAAAAGCAAAGACACACAGGTGTCTGTGATTTAGCAATGCATGAATACAAAATCGGTTTTGGAAGAAGCACATTTTTCATTACTCGAAACACACCTCCTCCTCCATTTCAGGTTAATCTACCTCAAAAAAATTAATTGGAGTTTTCTTAGCCAATTTAAGGAAGTAAAATTACAAATGAAGCACTAACTTTGGTGAAAAAAATTAAGCCCCGAGTGTGTGACAGCAGCCACATGTAACATTCAGACCAGCTAATGCAAAAAAACAACAACACTGATCGGATAATGTCCCGTCAAAATCCCAGTGATGGCAGCTGGTTCCACAGCTTATAGCCTCCTCACTTGAGAATGACTCATGTTGCTTGGCCTTTATCTGTGCATTGGTAATCACTCCTGTAATATGCACATGACTCCTCACCTAGTCATGTACATTAAGAGTGGCGCAAATTAAATAGTACCCTTGGAACATACAACCCTGTACACCTTTGAGTGAATAATAGCAATAATGATGCAGGCCAATGTGCAGTCACTGTAGACGTCAATGAGGTGAGAATGGAATAAACTGCACATTAGGTTTAAAAAAAATGGTAATAGGATACGAAGAAGACCAGCTGCTCACCAAGACATCCAAATAAAATAACCTCTTCCCAAAATGGAGCTGATGTTGCTTCTTGTTTTTCTCCCAGACAGTCTAATTTCTTTTGCTTTAACAACATTGAAGCTGCTATAAAAAAAAAAGAGAGAGAGAAGAGGAAGAAACGGTGCCACACTTGAGCACAGTGCTTGTTCTGCTTTAACCCTGCAGATCAGATGTAATGTTATAGGCTTTAAGCTACTTTAGGCTCTGACTGCTGATGCCTACACAATGTAATTCCCCACACCTGTGACAGACAACTCCTAACACTTTCTCTTGAGAAAATAAATGTGTTATTTTACCTTAATTTCTTCTTAAGAGATATTCTAAAAAAAGTGTTCAATGATGAATAGCATGTCGGTGGGTTTTATAACGTTTTGAAGCAGAGAATCTGGAGGGAAATTAAAGACAATGAGGAATTGTGATTAGCAGGAGGAGCAATTGAATTTAGTCACAGATATAATGTTTATTTCCCAGTGGTGGAAACAGTATTTAAAGGATAAGAATGGCAATCTTCTATAATTTGGTTATTGTCAACAATTCCCAAAAAAGACCACAACCAACAATGTGTTACTCTGTCTCTTCCCTTTCCTCTTAATGTCAAGACCATTTGTTCTTACTGAAGATGTAAATTTTTAGATACGGGTCACCAACAAAATTATGATAATATTTTCTAAAATGCCAAATGATTTCCTACAACACTGTAGTTTCAGGCTAACATTACTCAAACAGGAATAAATAGTGTATTTGTCGGGGACTATTTTCAGTTGCAGATTAATACACATTTGGTGTGCTAGTGAGTACTTAGGGCCCCAGGACAGTGTATGTGGGATTGACTCTAAATAAACTACAGAGCCCATGCTCATGGCAATGAAGGAACATGTCACCCAGTGCAATAGTGTGGCTCATTGATGTGGTTTTTTAAAATTTTTTTAAAATCATTTTTAGACAACAATGGGGCTCTGAAGCACAGAGAAATAAGCTAAAGTATATCAGGCTTTGGATAAAAAGACAATATTTAGTAGGTTTGATTTAATGTTGGTTTCAGTTTTTTTAAATTGGATTTGTTGACAATAAGAAAATTAGAAAATATCACCAGTTATCCTTTAAATCCTTTACTTTAGTAAAACTAGCTATATAAAAATACGTAATCAAAGGTAAACACACATTAAAAGATTTATGTTAAAATTAAAAATACAATGGAACATGAACAATGGTCATTTTTATGATGTTGAATTATCGATAAGCATTTTAATGTTGTAGCAGGTCCAGGTGGTGATCAGCCTAACTACTTCATATACTGCTGCATAGTTTAAAACTCTAACAATGCATCATATTTTACGTGTTTTTCATATACGTTGTGTGTAAAATCTTAATCTGCAAAGACACCACTGATTACACTTGTAGTGGAGTAAAAAAAATACAATAACTCTCTCGGAAAGATAATGGAATGAAAGTCTCAAACAATGGAGATACTCAAATACTCTGCAAAGTGCCAGTACATTAAAACCACTCTCGTAATTTAGTAATATCCTTAGTTACTTTCCTCCTCTCACGGGGGACAAGAGGCTGTGTGTGTCTGAGGCAGATAAGCAGCACACAGGGATCCTCCTCCTGGGCCGTTACGGCAACTGATGATCTTCTGACAGATGATGTGATGAGGTGGGACAGCGACGCTACGCTGCTAATAACACCTCACCGCAAATAAGGGCTGAAGACACACACCGTCTGATAACAAGGGAGCTGCTCTCATTGTACAGGAGGTGCTGGGAATTTTAGTCTTTAGTCTCTCCTTATTTTCTACTCTTATCTAATTTGATTTGATCATTTTAAGAATCTCCTTTTAAAATGTAGTATATAAAAAGATCGGTGAGCAGTGGACATGTAAAAAAATCTTCAGTCTACAAAAAGGTATGATATTTGTAGATGTTTTCCTCATGCGACCTTACTAAAGACGTTTTAAACAAAACTTTTCCGTTCTGTAATAAACTTAAATGACATTTAAAACTTCACCATGCTGAACTTGTGCAGGGGCTGTTTTCAACATACTGAAACTGAAAACTGAAAACCACAAATACACTAGTGTAAAGGAGGTGACTATGATGCCGCCCACAGTTGCATCTGCTTTACAGGCTGTGCCTTTCTGCTACAGTCAATAACATCTACCTGAAAAATCGCCATTAATGTGTCTTTTGTGATTACAGTTCTGTGCAGTGTGTTGTAAGTGTCATGTTTTGAAGTCACTGTTACAACAGCACTGAAGATTTGTTGTACTGACAGAGGCCAAGCTGTTGCGGGCTCATCTGACGCCGAGGGAAATTGAATTTATCAACACAATGGTCACCATCTTTTCTCACCTCACTCACATCTGCAGAGGGGTTACGGCCTCATGCACAATACACAAATTCTTCAAGCTGTCCTTGAGACCCTCCCATTGAGACTCGTGCCTTTCGATTTGTCATTTGTGGATTGTGAATACTAAAAAAAAAACCCACTTTGGAGGACAAATTCAGCATGTTTTCTTTGTTATTATAGTGTACATGTTGAGCACAGTAGTTCCCTTAACAATGGCAACAATAGCTGGTCTGAGCTTTTCCTCCGCCCTGCCTTACCCAAATCCATAAAGAGCCTTGATGGCCACGCTCTACATTACAGAGACAGAAATGGTTTCCACATCCAACCCAATAATGTGCGTGAACAATAGCAAAGCATTAGGTGACTGGCAATAAATATCTGAAAAGAGGCACTTTGCTCCAGGAAAATATACCAATAGAATTCAAGCTATGAGTCTGCTGCTGACATCTTATCAGGGCTGTCGACCAATGCGTATAAAGGTGTGAAGAATAGTGGGAAGTACTTTAACGGCAAGAAAGATCATTATCTAAATTAAAAAGAACACTTTTTAGAAATTGAGTCAGCATGTCACCTTGTTCTTTCTTGTATGCGGTATAGAAAAGAGAGTCATAGTGACTAACTGCAATTAGGGCTTCTCTTGTTTGACTGTAAAGCTACCAGGAAAATGGGAGTCTCAAACTATAGGCTCACTCTGGGAGCATTTGAATGTCATTTGGATAATGGAGGGGTATTCAAGGTTTTTTTGGGAAACTGCTTTGAAATGCAAGGCAGGTGATGACCCTGACGGGCCGTGTACGACGGAACTACCCAGCGAATTTGGTTTTAATGACGATTCAAGATTTGAAAAGGGGAAATGTTAGTCATACTAAATTTGGCATGACAGGCCTTATTTCACTTTAAGATACTCTCTGTCTAAATAATGGGCCACTTCCTCCTACAGAGCTGGGAATGGTTTGGCTTCCAGGTAACCGCCTACCCCGCACATCAGAGAAAATGTGGGTGGCCCACTGCCTGTCTTCGTGAGAGGAGCAGGAGTGAAGGTAGGATTTAAGACAGTGAGGACACGAGAACAGAAAAAATGATGTGCCAACGTTCATGCAAAGTATTTTTTCATATGCATTTCACTGTGCTGTAGTAAATATTGTAACAAAATCCAAATGCTAGTAGAGCTTCCCACCTAATTTTGATCATTTAAATTATCTGTAAGTGAGCCTCCAGTCAAATTGTTGATCTCTCAGTCAAATCATCAAGGGGCCATTTTTAATTCCCCTTTGCCATTATCCACCGAACCATGCAGGATGAAATGTTAAATCTCATCTCAAAAACAGGCAACATTTTTGAAGGCATTTTAAGCAAATTAAGGAACAGTCTAAGAATTTGCAAAATATGCTTTTCCTTGTCCTATTGCACAGATATAAATAAATAGATAAGTGTTAATTTAATCTCTCTGCATCCAGTTAAAGAACAGCGATACTGTATGTTTAGCTTAGCTGAAAGACTGAAAGTATAGGGGAAACTGCTTGTCTGTCTCTGCTAGAAAAAATATGCCTTCCATCAACTCCATAACAGTCATATTTACATGTATTTTATTAGCTACAAAATTAAAGTTTTTTTCAGTTCAATACATCACAGTCTGATGTGGGAATTTGGTCCACAACATGGCAAAAAACACAGAACAGACATATCAGACAATGGACAGAATAAGAACAATCAATAAAAAGCTAAAACAAGTATAAGCAATTAAAAGCGCTAGATCGAAACTCTTTAAAAAAAGGAAAGAAAACAGCAACAACTGAAACAACAACAAACAGGAGCAGTACCTCGGGGCTACAGTGCTGCTGCCAAACTTGAGTAAGTGCAAATTAATTGATAGAGTGCAAATGAAGTGATTTTATTGTGCACGCTAAAAAGAAATGTTTCAGTCTATTGCACCTGGCACTGAGGAGTCTGCACAGTAGCTCTGCCCTGAGAGGAGCAGCTCAAACGCTTTGTTTTGAGGATGGTAGGTGGCATTTTGTCTTTTTAGAAGTTATCTGAGAGTGTGGACTGCTGCTCATCAATCACCCTTTATAAAAGCAGAGTGATCCAGTACAGTGAGCGGCATTTATTTTTGAGAAATGTTCATCATCATTATGTGGTTTATGCTGTAAAGACCGGAAACTGCTTAAAAGAAAATCTGTCTTGATGGTGCGTTCAAGTGCTTGTGGTGGAAAACGTTGGAAAAAAACACAAATCTTTAACAGCAGACTCAGCAAATATTCTGAAATTCTGCGATGAGAACAGCCAGATAACCCTGATATGGTGTGGCATTATTAGCCTTATCATAGCAAACTGGACTGTACAGATGTGGAGCGATATGTATTGTGTTGTGTGTCAGTATCAGTACTTCTTTTTTACCCATGAAGCTAACTAATGTGATCAAGAACACAGATAGCTGCATTTATTGTGCATAGGGAATAAAATAATTTGGGTTCTTATATGATCTACATGAAACTCATCTGACTTAAATAAATGACCTGTTTTACGGCTGAACATGAGCCACCACAAAAGGGAAACAACAAAGTGTAAAATAAAGATTTTTCAGACAGAATTATGTTTCACAGACAGCACTGTCATGTTATTTTCACAATTTCTAAGATCCTCTGGACAAATGACTGAATTGTTAAAGCACTTGTCACCGTTTCAGCAGATAAGAGCTGATTGTATCCACTGCTCTCAGATTTTTGGTATCAGAGACTGTTTTTTTTCTCCTCCAAAGTTAATGATGAAACCTCACCGATAAAAAAAGAATACTGTTGTATTATCTATTCGATACTTTGCTGCTTTAGTTCTGTAATTAAATCCACATTTGTAATAAATGTACTGTGGTTATTATCCTGTCTGAGCTGCATAAATTTAGTTTCCAGGGTAAATGGCAAAAGCATGAGATCTAGTATGCCATTAAAACAGCGCAAGTACGCATACTATTGTTACCATTATCATTATCATCATTATTGAACTAGTAATTTTGAAGATATTAGCAATCTGTAGTTGGAAAATAAGCACATCAGAGGATTTAATCATCCGTCACTTTTATAAAATTCTAATTTTAATGATTCTTCCTTCCTATTTAACAGGTTCCATGTTTTCTGGAACAAATTACAAGTCAGTGGGACTTGTAATTTCCAGTATTATTGAGCTTTCAAAGTACACACAACGCTTACAAAGCTTGCTACAAAGTTCTTCTTTGTTCCATTTTGATCAAATTATAGCCCAAATTACAACGTGATGATATACAAGGTCATGTGCAAAAAGAAGATGCCTCAAACCTAAATGGTGACATGAGACTAAATACATTATTAACAGACAGGCTGGAGTAATGAAACTGAAATCAGCAATATGTCTGTAACATGAGGACTGGTCGCAAGTCCCACATCCAGCCTGACACTGAGGCTGAACATCAGCCCAGCAACCACCTGGCTGGTCCCTGCAGTTATTTGAGTGAAGTGCTGCCGGTCGGGGTTATGAATGTTTGCCATTGTGTAAAACAGCTCTTTTGTTTTTTCCAGTTGTGAAGGATCAGAGTTCTGATGTCCGGTGGCAACCCAACACCCCCCACCTCCCCCCATACCCCTCCGGAGGAAAGACAGATTGCCTATTTTTCTATCACCTGTGCTGGGGCCAGGCCTATGACACCTGCTAGACGAGCACAGTTTAGTGCTCTCCCTGTCAGCTAACGTATGGGTCTATTGATGTGCTGTGACTGGGCCGGGCTGATCCTGCCCAACACGCATTAGGGCCAGCTGTTGTGCCTCATCTGTCTCTGTGTGTGCCCTGATAGCCACAAACAGACAGTAAACACAGGCTGCTCCAAACATAACGCCCCATCTACCTTCACCCCGCGTCCCGCTGCTCACAATGCCATCATTTCCCGGCCCCTGACTAAGTGACTGTAGAAGTGCCGGCTTTAATTGAGTCCAAGAATGTGGCTGATGGGGAAAAAAGTTGATTCACTGCAAGTACGGTAATTGCAGTCTTGATTACACCCGTCTGAGAAGCTAATTCCAGGATTTAAGATTCAGTGAGGCTTAATAGAATGGTCTGCACGATCTCAGTCCGAAGAGTTAACAATGCAACGTAAACACAACAAATTGCACGCTGCTGTGTTTGACACTGATGATTAAGGTTAAAGAATTGAATGATGATTACAGTAAGTGCATGAAAACAAACAAAGGACCTTGATAAATACATGTGAAAACCAATCCAGACTCATCAAGTAATCAGCTAAAAAAAAACAACAACTGCACATTTCCCATTTTCCTAGTCTGATTTTGTGGATTTCACTGCATTCATTACATGATAAGTTGAAGCAACAACATCAGAGACATGGGGAGACTCTACCTACCCTGTTGAGAAAGATGAGGGAGACGCCCTTTTCAAAGTTTGAGCCCATGAACCCCTGAAAGGTCTGTTCATGCCCCTGCCGGCATGAATAATCACCCCCAGCTCCCCTGTAATGTGCTGCGGATGATATATTGGGCCACATTTATTACTGCTCCGCTTCCACCTGGCTAGGAGCAGCAAGTCCTCCATTAAT
>NTHP01000034.1:971337-993437 GCA_003416845.1 Oplegnathus fasciatus
AAAAAAAAAAACAGGCCTGCAACAAGATTTCTGCACAGCCAAAGACTACAGGCTTAGATCCACTGTTAAGACTGCATGACCTATTTGGTCAAAATTGGAGTCATGGACAGCTCCCATTTTGCCTGCAACACAGCATGATATTGAGTTCCCTTTTGGTTCTTCTAGTAAGTCTAATCAACAGTTCAGGGCCACTTGCACTGCTAATCCTTGTCCACATTCACATGTCTTTGCTAGTCATATTGTAAGATTTCTGTCTTCTCAGCAGGGAGCAAGCAACAGTCTAATCAAGACTCATCCAGGCTTTGGCTAGTAGACGCGTAATGCACGACATGTTGGTTACGACTGGAGATTAGTCCTGCAGGATAACACATTCTTGTTTGAGTGGTAATATGGGATTAAAATTGCCAGCAATGGAGCAGTGGTTTTACAAGATTAAAGCACCATTACATGGCATCCTTTGGCTGTCAAATTAATTGTGCAAATTTGCCCTTTAGACAAACATGTCAGACTACTGACTTAAAAACAATACCAATGGTTTCTGACATGCAGGCCACGCTGACATGTTGTAAGAAGGTGTTTTGACGAGACTCTGGCATATCTTTTAAATATCATGTAGGCTCATGGCAGTGTTCAGTCAGGAAAAATAGAAATCAAATGATAATGAACAGATTAATATACCACAACAGTGGACTGAGGTCCAAAAGAATGACTTTAACTTTTGGCAGTCTTTTAATAATGACTGTTATAACTTTATTAAAAAAGGAAGTTATGTGATAAGTGATATGTCAAAAAACTGAACATTTGGTGAATAGTAATGAGATTACTTTTCTACCAGGATGAATAATTTCAAGCAAAACAGTGCATCATTGCAGAAAACCACTCCAACATCTTTGGCAGATTTACAGCAGCTTTTACACGGCCCACCTTCTCCTATAGTCTCTGAAGGTTGCTGGGTTTCTTGCCGTTTCTCTCCCTCCTTTTGTTTCTCTCCTTCTGACGCTATAAGCTGCAAGTATTGCAAATGCAGGTTGAAGTTGATAAAGGTCAACATTGTTAAGTGCCTGTATGTATGTGGGAATAGCCTTTAGTACTATACCACCTTACTCTGTTGCAGAGAGTCTCAGCCTGTCTGTATTCTGGGTAAATGTAAGCAGAAAAGAAAATGTTACCATTGCACCTGCAGAGCCACTGAGTAAATATGTGTGCATGCATGGTGTTTGTACATCCGTGTGCATGTGTCTGAGAATGTATGTGTACTGAGAGGTCGTAACATGAATCAATTTAAATCCGTCTTCTACACAGAAATTACTTATTTGTCCAATTTATTACAGAGTGTTCCATTGTATTGTGAAAGGCCTGAGAATTCACACGCCTCTTGATTGAAATCATTGCCACTGGGAGAACCTAGCCAACACCCTCGGAGGAGCCGCTATTCTGGAAGTGAGTGAATCATTGATTTTCAGCAGGAAATCATCAAGGCGAATCTATGGTAAATGACAGAGTAGAGATGGCAAATGCTCCAGTTCAGCAGGATATTCAGTTATCACTGCATTCTTTTATAGACAGGCCACGGTGTCCAGCTATTTTCAAGCTTGTGGTTAAGTGAAGACCAGTCACTCTCAGAGGGAGTTTGTTCCTGCGCTTTGGTAAAGTGCAAATGGAAAGCACCCTCGAGTGAGCAAAATTGTGTGAGAAAGAGTTTGAAAGAAATTGTAATCTTGCCAAAAATAAAAATGAGACAAGAAAGCAATAACATCCTGAACCAACACAGAAATCCTATTGTGGGTTCGACGCCAAAGGGTTGCTCTATGAAAATGAGCTGCTTTGATGTTTGATTAAAAAATATCCTACTTCTTTGAATCCCTGTAAGAATTGTTTGAAAATTAATAATGCTTGAATTAGAAAATTTAATAAAAAAAAAAGGACTAACAGCGCAAAACCAGTTCAGTGAAAATGTACAATGTTGAACATTCTTCGCCTCCCCCCCACCCACAGCAACAGATTTGACATCTTCATTGCGGGCAATTATTGAAACACAATGACAGTTTGTCCAGTGCAGTTTGGTGAAGCGAAAACATGTCTTCACAGGACAACGAATACCTAGTCTGAAGTTACACATGCTTCCAAATGGCAAAATCATCTTGTGTCAGGGACTCCAATTAATCAAAACATTTCTTTGTCAGATGTCAAATTACGAACATTAGTGAGGAAAAACACATTAAGCAATGACAGAAGCTGCAGACTTGAGAATAAGGTGTCTGGCAGTGGTGCTGCTGACAGCAAGAGATAAAGATTAAGGCAGAAAAACCTCCTTGTTGTGGGTGTGGATGCCCTTGGTATGGAAATGTTTTTGAGGCTAAAGCATCCAAGATGATAACGGGCATTGGGTTTCGCCCGTGAAATGTTTGGATGTTCGCCTCTGCTTTGTCACCAGCTCTGTTTTCATCTATGTATGTATGTAAAAAAAAAGGTCAACTTAAAGGCATAATAAATGATTTGTTTGCTCAGACAACACATGAAAACTGCAGGAAGCCGGGTTGTACAGCCTTTGATGATCATGTTTGAAATTCTGCCGATATCTGAAAAATAAACTCGATAAAAGCTCTGTTGGTGCAAACTATGCAGCCATCAGTAATGGCTTGAGCTAACAAATAAAATGTCGGGCTTGCCAGTGCATTTCAGGCTGCTTTACAACTTCATATAAAAACATATTAAGCCCGCTGTTTCAGACGAGTCGTGACTCATCTGAAACATTCATCTGACTGTGTCAGCCTTTAACATTTTGAGATTATACAACTGATTGACTTGGCTGGCCTCAGGCTACTTGTTAGGGAGCTGTGATGGACCTGTGCCAGAACCTGACAGGAGGAAGCAAAGAAAACATTTGGTTCAAATGTCCAAATTCAGGAGTACATCGGTAAGTGAAGCACTCAGCTGTCTTGAGGTATATTTTCATGTGGAGGAAGCCGTCAACAGGACAAAGAGCCGGGTGCTGCACTGCACTGTGGTTTATCCACTGCCTGATATGAACAATAAAAAGGCTGGCACCGTGTTATAGGGTGAGTGTGGGTGTGTGCACACGTCTGAGCACATGTGTGACTGAATCTCCCGAGCAGCTTAAGTGAAAGTGATAAGCAGTAGAAACAGCGTTCTGCTTCTCACAGGCTGCTTCCAACGATCACTGGGAATTCATTGCTCTTTCTAACTGTCAAGCAGGAAGAGAAGGGGGAAAGTGTATTTAAAGGATTTTCACAGCCCTTAATGCTATTTATTACATCTCACCAGCTGCAGCGAGGAGTGGCTACATGTAATTGCGGCCATAGATCTTTTGGCCTGAAGACAACCAATCAAGATGGATTCCTTTTCCGTTGCTGGGATTGACCGTGAGTGAATCCTGGTGACTTAGAGATGGGACATTATTTAACATGGACCCAGAGTGACGTTAAGGAGCATTAGGTTCCGGGGTTGTTAAAGCACTTGTCACACTCCAAAGGCATCCATCTGCACAATGCTGGCTTCAATCAATAGATAAGTAATCGGCCGCAATGAGAGCCAGCATGCGGTATTACTCACCGACTCTGTCCTGAAACAGCCCCACCGCCCAGTGAGCGGAGGAGCACAGAGCATGCAGCTCCATCATGAAGGAACTTATCTTTCAGCTGAGCACGACGGTATCGACAGGTCAGAACTAAGAGCACCTTTGTATTGGAACAATCACTCAGAGGGATTGTGCTTTCATGTTGCAATCTTTTCCTGATACAAAGTCAACGCGCCAAATCGAATGTGCAACAACTTGCCTTCCCCATACTTCACACGAAACCCTCCTGTGATACGATCTATGGCACGTACATCATTTAAATGTTGGGACTGTTTCGATAAAAAGGAAAACAAGTGACCAAAGTGACAAAGAGCTGTGAACTGCTGAGCTGCAGCATGGTACGGTAACCGTTAATATTTGAAATTCACATCCAAATATTTGCTCCACAAGCGTGTTCTCATAAAGCATGAAGCAATTACGTGCAGAATAATGATAGTATTCAAAACTTCAGGTTGTCACCTTTATTCTGTTTAAACTTTGAGTTTAAATCGGGCTAAACTAATCAATGCACCCCTATTTATAGACATGTTCAAATAAGACTTATGAGATTACTCCTGTACGGAAACTAAAAGTAGGACAAAAGTAATTCCTTTCCTCTTTTGGGTAACCTATAAAAAAGGTCAGCATGTGTGAGATGAGATGAGTTTCTGACTAATTCAATTGCACCTACTTTATATTTGTACTTTACATCACATAATACTTCATACTCGTTAATGATCCTTGTAGAAGCCACCACTGATTTGATAATATTTGTTTTAGCAACAATATATAGAGCCAACAAGCTCCTCTGCAAACTATAGCTTATTAAGAACAATGACTTTGTGGTGTCAGAGAAAAAAGATAATTAGTTCTTTAAAAGTTCAAAAGACCGGCTCCTCTGCTCCACTTTGACTGTACATTAAAGCCATGTATCATTAAAAAACACAAGACCCAGAACTTTGATCTTGACTTTTATGGAGAATACCACTGAAAAATAACATTTTAATGCAGAAAAACACTATTATTAAATTGCAAGAATGCACTTTAGCTGACATTTTATTGATTAGTTACCTGCTGGAATAAATCTTCGCTCAAAATGCAGCTGGTGCACCAACCTTCTAACTTTTGTGGAAAACCTGGTCACCTTAAACATGTTGAACAGTAATATCTCTGAAGATAAACGACTGCACAAAAACGCAAGTATATAAGTGCTAGGCAACAGCGGCAGTACTAAAGCATGAGTACATCTCTGTATCTAGATTGACAAAAGGGTGGATGGATACGCCCACAGTCGTCTGATGTGGGAGGCGGCAGTGGTGCCTTGAGCCTTCACAGCTTTCTGTGCGGCTTCAGCCGTAGGAAAAATTGAATGTTATTGGGATTAAATGGCCTCAGCTTTGTGGGAAAAAAACAAAACCCTGACATGAATTTAACAATCAAAACAGGGATATGAATACCTTCTGAGAGGAAGGCAAAGGTTGGATAATGTGCTTCACTGCATAAGAATGCAATCAGTCTTCACATGTTCTGCATACTAACCTTCTTCCCTACAGACGTGATTACTGCAGGCTAGAACGGTCATACCTACAGTCTGTGGCATTAGGAAATGAAAACATGTTTTGATGCTGTCTGATGATGTTAAAGTGAGTACGGTGTTTATGTAGCACATTTCTAATAGAACAAAAAACACTTAATCATCCGGAGTTGTTTTCAAAAAGCAAAGTATATTTATTCTCTCAGCATTTTTGTTTTGTTCAGAAATACGCCCCCTTCAAACAATGCATTTGCATACGCGATGCCATAAATCAAATTAGTACCATGTTGTTGATGGGGTCTCCTGCTGCGATTTCTCTGAACAGACATGGACAACAACACAGTTGGGAGCTGATATGCACACCAATTTACTCTCTGCACAACAAATATATGCAGGAGATTCTCTCAAAGAAAATGGAATATTTAATTTCTTATTTGAGTGGATTACCAAACCCCATGTTAAAATTCCCTCGATTATTCATGATGAGGGTAGCGTCGTGTACGACGAGTACAGCTGCAAGACAAGGTTGAATCACTTTTGCCTCAAGTGTTTGTGTCAACAAGCCAACACTTAAAATTTTGCTTTATCTCTCACTAATTGCTATTTTTGTGGGGATGAAACAAGTGTGATTAACATTGTAATTAACTAACAAGATCTAGTTAACAATGCAAAATGTAACTTTAAGGCTACAGTTCAGGATTTTGACACTTAACATCAACTGGGGAAGTAAGCCAGTGATAAAATGCTCATAATACTATTAAAACATTTATTTGGTCAAACATTACATTGATAATATGCACAAAGCCCTAATTTGCTGTCACATTCTCAGCATTATTGTATCTTAATTCCTGTTTTAATCAAATATATATTTGTAAAAAAAAGTTTCAGGGTAACAGAAATCCCCAACACTTCACACACACATTCTATACACATAACACAATGTCTCTGTTTAAAAAGTCAAATATAAAAACCTCACACCAATCACGTCGATAAGTCCTTTGAACGGAACAATTGGGCTCAAATTGTTATCTGGCCCTGCTCTATTTGGCATATTCAGTAAAGACATGTCATTCTTCTGGTGACAGTGGATATTGATTTTTAGGGTGGCCTGCTCTAAATATCGGCCTCATACAATAGACGAGGCACAAAGGCTGTTCTCTGGGTAAGAGTGTCGCGTTCAATAACCGCTTGGCAGCACTGCTCAAGAAATTTAAAGGAATTTTTGATCGAGTGTGATTCTGAAAACTATTCAACAGGCCTATTGTTGCATGTCCAGTGGTACGCGCGGCTAATGGAAGCACTTCTCTTGTTCTGGAGACACTGTGAAAGTGAATTATGATACGCTAATGTGGAGGTCATGACTAGGGCTGACACCTTCTGGTCAGGTTGGTCGACATGCTCTTGTCTGACCAAAATCTCACTGGTTGGAAAATCGCTGGTGCACTTTTTAATCCATTATTTTCAGGGGCGGGAGGGACATGATGCAGACCTGATGTATTTCATTTTTGAGTGATAGGCTATACTGTGTTAGAAATAACATTGATTATGAATAAAAATAATATTCAAATATATTTTACTCAACAAATCTGTTTCTGCTTTAATGATCGTATGGTTTAATAGACAATAAGACTTTTAAGATAGGAAGTCAAAACACCCCTCTTTTCATAACTTTGAACTTGCCCAACTTAACGGAGACCACTCGGCCTACCTTACTTCACTCGGCTCCAGACTAATTGACACCATGTCAAAGAAGTCGTCGGTGTGCGTTTTGTTAAAAGAAAAGTGGAGTGTGAACTTTGCTCACATCAGTTTTCTTATCACAGCTCAACAATCAACATGGTGTATCATCTAAAAAAGGTCTGCATACCTTTTTTTTTAGGTTGTTGGATGCTACATCAACTTTCGTGTTTAACGTTTGATAGGCTTTGAGTGTGAACATATCAGAATTGGCATATTTCAATATGTTTGGTCAGCCTTATCGTTTTGTTCGAAATACAACTGCCGGCGTATCCCCTTGCGCCTTCGACGGCTCCAGACGGCTGAGCCCGTTTCTGTTATACACAGTGCGAGCTGGAACAATAGTGGAGGGTCCTGTTTGTTATTACTATTATAAGATAAGACAAAAACAATTATGTTAAAATCATTTTGTACATTCCTCAATAGTTCTTGTGCTGGGATCACCAGTTGATTTAGTTCTATTTTCGGAAATCATGTGAATAAGGGCAGGTCACCTGCCAAACAGCGTTCACCTGCACCTTTCAGTATAAAATAATTAGGTTAAAAATAATTTAATATGCTGCAAATAGCTTTTTATGTTTATTTATAATTCATTTAGCCTACCAGGTAGAGTGCACTCAGTGCACTGTGGCCGATTTAGTTAATCTAGAGATAACGTGCAGATTTCTTTTTTCCCCATTGACCAATCGATTGAAGATCGGTTGAAGAGTAGGTAGAATTTCAGTCAACCAAGATTTTCTATGGTTGACTACAGCCTTAGTGATGACTAACACAAGACATAAGCTTCAAGGCCTTAAGCCAGTGGTCTCCTCTACCAAGAACAACCCCTCCACCACCACCACCCTCCTCATGTCCTATACTCAGCTAATCAGACCTACCTTAGCTCCTCTTTCCATATGTTGCAGGGATTTGATTGCTTGCCATTTTCCAGCTCATTAATGAAGACTTATGCTGCATTGGTAATGAATGTGTCCTAGTTGAAACATGATCAAGTTTCTGGCCTCGCTGAGTGCTTTTCAGATGATTGCTTTCACCTCTGTGGTTGGTTTCACTGGTGTGGCAGGAGGAAGCCACTGCAGAAATGGAGAACAAAAGGGAACCGTGGCGCCGGAACCTAATTATAAAAGGATTTTTTTGAAATGTTATACAGAAAGCATAGGAGATGTAAAAAGGAAAAGAGTAAGTTTTAGGAATTAGATGTATACTGGATACTTTGAAATGTGAAATGTGTGATATTTCATGGATTGTTACATTTGATGGCAAACAATTCTTGCTAAAGGCTTGAAACAGTATAAATGTCTATGATGCCTCTTTAACAAGGTTTCATATTTTGTAACCACACCAGCTTGTACCAAAACTCCACCAAATGAACAACGAAGACCTTGTAAAATGGGTCCTGATTCTTTATCAGCCTGCAACAAGAGCCCTAAACAGCTGAAAAGCCAAACATTCAGTGGCGCCTTTCAGCCAAAATCTAGCTGTATTCAGACTCCGCAGATGTGACTGTTGATGCACATCAGTAGCATTCACTGGAGGCAGGATATCAATGCTGACATCCATTTGCAGCCATATTCTCAGTGCCCATCATTCTGAGCTTATTGTCACCAGCATGTACAGTAATTACAGCTTATACCACTTACAACGACTTTAGTGATCGGCTTTAGTGACAAGCTTTTCTTCAGTTTTTAAATAAAGTATTTAAAGGAGTAGTTTGACATTTCGGGAAATACACTTCTTCATTTTCTTGTTGTGGGTTTGGTGAGAAGATTGATACCACTCTCATGCTTGTGTGTTCTGTTCGGAGCTGTAGCCCGATTAGTGATTTGCTTATCTTAGCATAAAGACTGAGAGCAAGGGTAAATAGCTAGCATGGCTCTGTCCAAAAGTTAAAAAAAATCTGCCTTCCAGCACTTCTAAAGCTAACATTATTTATATTATCATTTTTATTTATTTAATCCATACCCAAACAGAAACATAAAAACAACAATTTGTGGGTTTATGGGGAGTTCTCATTCTCATTTTAAACATTTAGTATTTTTTGTTAACTATATCCTTCATGTCCATAATTTAGTGCTTCTCATCTTTTGGAATTTAACTATGTATTATGCAGGGGCGCTTAAACTCTGAACAAGACATCAGGATCTCTTAATACCTCCAACAAGAAGTATTAATATACGTTAAAATGACTATCTTGTTTCTGACACCCCTCTCTTGGTCTGTTCTAGGAAGGCTCATTTGCAACTTTAATTCCACAAATGGACTCCAAAGCTGTGTTTACAGGGAGCGAGACAGCCTTAGCTGTGACAGCTCAAAAGCAGTTTCCTAGTAATAAATAGACTAATGCTGCATAATCAAGTCACATGTACACTAATGTCTACTTGAAAGCTCTTTAGAAGTCCTTGTCATTGCAAAGTTGTATTAAAAATGTATCTTGTGTGGTTTGTTTTTCCATGCCTACATATGCTGTATGTGTCATACACAAGGGAAACACAGCGGTACACACAGCCAACTGAAAGCTTCATGGCCACTAATGATAATAAGCTGTAAAAGAAAATGGGTCAAGAAGTTACAATAGGGAGTTGATTGCACATGTTATTGCGCTGCCCTAACATAGTAAACCGCCCGCTTTGTGCTTCCTCTCTCTTTTACACTCAAACACCACACACACACACATTGTCACTAGCAGCGAGCTCTCAGTGAATGATGAGGGAGCGTGTATCAGAGAGTCACTTATTCTTAAGCTTTTGAAAAGACTGGTCAGCAGAAGAATTGCTCAGTGAACATCACTGTTAGTAAATATGTCAAATGCCTCTGTGGCAGGCACCCCAAATAATACAGGGCTATTCTGTTATGACTGTCACGTATGCCACCCCTGTTCTCTCACTTCTAAAAGCCCAGTGAGTGTGGGGTCGAGCCGGTGTGGAGAATTGTGTCTTATATGCATGAGTGTGTGTGTTGGTAGGAGGGGTGGTGATGCCAGACTGAGGCGCTGAAGAGGTGTTGGCATCCCACGCCGGAAAAGTGTGGAAATTTGCAGAGCGGAGAGAATTAGCGACTCCCTGCTGGGCCAAACGGATGGGTGCGGAGAGAAAGGGAGGGGAGGAGAAAACTCCATGATGGTGTAGAAAATGACCTCTGAGAGGAGAGGAGCGAACGAGAGGGGCGGGAGAGGATGGGGGGTGGGGGTGGTGGTGGTCCACTGGGAGAAGCAGCGAGGGATCCAAAGCCAGGTCACCTTCTCCAGAGAGCAGCTGTGAACACTCTGCCCCTGGGAGGAGGGTCACAGTCGAAAGCTCTGTATCTTATATACCAAAGCCCAGATTCTCTCTCGCTGCCTTCACCCTGCACCGGTCTGCAATAACAAAGCCAATTAAGAAGCCCAAGAGAGAAGCTAGCGCAGTCTCTCAGTCGCCTCTCGCTGACTTGGCAACCAGAATTATAGCTCAAGAGAGTACCTTTCAACATCGAATATAGAGAATACCAGCAATTACCAGTGAATACCTCCATTCTCTAGCTCCATTTCGCCAACTGATGTGGTGACTCATAAAGCCACTTTTAATTTGTCCCAGATGCATGCTAAGCCAGCATACTGGAATAATGGATGCAACAGCAGAGCACCTTGTGTTTTAAGTATAAATGGTGGTAATCCCAGCAGAGTGCGTTTTATTTTGTAATGATTTGGCCGCTCTGGGGTTTGTCCTTATTTACTGCACGTGGCATTTCAGGTGGCATTTGTTTCATCTGGATGTCACACCACATGACATTAATTCAGATTCAGCTGAGGGAATCGATATCGTGGTATTGTTCTGGGAGACACACGGTGAACTGACAAGTTGATCTCTGTTGCACGTCCTCTATTGTCCAGCAGCGCGTAGAGTAAAATAATGTTCCTGTTATCTTCTGATATGTGCAGATGAGGCTGCCACATCTGTGTGATGTACTGTAAAGAATCTTTGGAGTTTACTGCTGTACAGTGGTTCAGGTCACGAGGCTGGTTATCATTCCTCGCTGTATTCCTTCTGTTCCAGCAATTGCTTTCAGATTGTCTTTCTGTATAGTAGCTGCCCTGTAGAAGAAAAGTGATTGTGAACAGTGGATGCAGGCTTAGATCCTTTTCATGGGTGGCCAGGCTCTAGCTATGTGCTCCTCTGTAACTGTCATCTTGTAGATTTGAAATCCCTCCCCGATCGATCGTACTAAAAGCTCTAATCTGATTGTTAAAAGAGCTGATTTGACAAAGCTGTTATCAAACTGATTTAAGCACCAATCAATACTGCATTATGTGTGGGTGGCTTCTCTTTCACGGTTGTGGCAACTTTTCCAAGGACAGGTTCAGGAATGTCTTTCACTTTCTAAAAACACTGAAACATACCTGTATGAGGTGAAACACGCGGACCATATTTTCTTGATATCGGGCTCCTCAGGACAGAGTAAAAAACTAATATCAATGCATAATTGCTCAAGTGTGGAAATGAAAAAATCATGTCATTTCTTTGTTGATGTTTTAACATTAACTGGGTGTCTATTGAAATAGGCCCCAAAACCTCCTCTGTTCATGTGTGATTGTATTTTTCAGAATAGCGTAATGGTCCATGAAGAGTTGTGTAGTCCCCCTGAAAGGATCATTTCTCAGCGAGAAAAGGAATGCACATAGACAGCAATTTCAACTCCCTTTCCCTCTTCCATCTTTCCATGTCTTTCAGTATTCATTCCACACACGTATTCAACATTAGAGGGCAAATAAATTGATTGCCAGCAGCTGAAGACACTTATCTCCCAGCGAGTCAGCTTTGCACTAGAGACCCCAATACCAAAACCGGGAAGCACTTCATTACGTTGATGCTTAACAGTAAGAAAAAGGACCAAACACTGGAACAACACCAGCAAACTGCAGTTACAAACACACCAAACACAGTAAGACCAAGATGGAGTGCGACACAATGATCAAGACCTCCGGGCTAAACTGTGTTCATTAGTGGCAGCAATGCAGAATGAATGGAGCTGCTTGCTTATTCTGCAAGCATCTTGGTAAAAAGCGAGCAGGCAGGAACAGGGCTAGCCTTAGCCTCATGCTTGCCTGGGTAGTGATGGCCAATTAAGCCCCTCTCTGATGAGCCATGCAGAGGCCCGGCAAGCAATTAGGAGGCCAGGAGTCTCTGCTCATTACTGCTGCAGACTATTGAGCGTTGTCCTGTGTAACTCACATCTGCGGCCATGAGATTCCAGAGATGCCTATTAGATGTTGGTTTATATCATTCAAACTGAATAAAAGAGAGATCTTCCTGCAATCGCTGCTTTAATGGCACAATGTTACTGTAGTAACGTCAACGCTTGATGAGAAACCCTCTCCGCGTGTACACCGGGAAGCAGTTTGTGAATAGAAAGCTTCTTTGATTTGACATTCAGTATTGTCTCTTCAGATGCGATTTGTCAATATGACGCTGATAACCAATGAAGGAGTCGACACACACTAATGCATCAGAAGTGATATTGTCTTTTGACTGACAGCTCGCTGCCTCCCGTATTGATTTAGCTCACATTTCGGGATGCGACGCTGTTGCAGAGGGTCAAAATCCAGCTCCAATACAGTCAGGAGAGAGACTGTTATTGTAAAAGATAACCTAGTGTGATAATGGAAGTGTACAGAGCAGGAGTTGGAGAGATGGTTCTTAAATGTAAGCCAAACATAACGGTAAATATTCCTATTCTGTCAGCAAAATTCACATACAGACAGCAAGATTTATCTTCATTTGAACAGGGGAAAAAAACAAACAAAACAAAACAATGGGATCATTTAAAGATATGGAAACGTATGCCTCTATACTGTAAGCTTATCTGATTACATAATAAAAACATTTTCAACACATCTACTGCTGACTGATGCTGCTTTGAGATAAGACTCCTGTTGTGACTTTTTTTTAAACAAGACATAAAAATACACCTGCTGTAAGTGAGGATTTAATATGCCAAGATAGGAGATGACTTTTATACCAGATGGCACTTTGGTAGAAATAATTGTATGCTAAGAAGCTGAAGTGCAAATAAGTATGATTCATTTTTAAGTGCTCTGTGTTTATACAGTACTTTAAGGGTATTATAATTGTTTGCTTTTCACAGGGCTAGGGGCAAAGATGGGATAAATGAGAGCCAAAGGTACACTAAATAATAGTAGCGTGCCGCAGAATTACACAGAGGCACAGAGAATAACATAACCCTGCTAATGTTGCTGCAGACCTGAGTTCCACTGCTAAAAGGCTTCTGTTCCAGTCGAAGCCCTCGTGTGGTTCGGCATCCTTACACAGCCAACCAGAGGAAGTCCATTAAGTCAGCTTGGAGACTTTGTGATTTCCTGCACTCATGGCAGCCGAACCTGCCAATCCCCCTTTCCCCCCCGGCATCACATTCCCCATCTCCCCTGGTTAGCACCAGAGGCAGGTGGCACTAAGTGCTAACCATATGGCCGCTGCTGTAAGAATAACAGTGAGGGATCAGCTCCAATGGGCACAGAGTTACACTGCGATGGAGATCAATGATAGGCATTTATCACCTGAGGATGGGCACTGCGTGGGTGTGTTTGTGATCTTTATGGACATCAGTTTACAACTGAGTGAAGTACAGAGGGAAGGAAAGCTTCATCTGAAGGAAAAAAATAACACAGAATATCAGTACGTGGTTCTGTGATCAAGCCAAACACTGTGAAGCTGTTGGTCTGAATGTGCAAACCTAGTTTGATTGGGCCACTGGGAGTAATACATACAGAGAAGCCATATGTGAGCAGAGGAATGTGGCTCCAAGAGATGAAATTCCTTTGAGGGCTATTCGCCAATATCCAACCTGTGGCAGGCTTCACATATGTGATCTTGCTTGCACACACACACACACACACACACACACACACACACACACACACAAAAACAGGAGTACATTTACAAGCATAACGGTAACTGAGTAGCTTTTATGAGTAATTACACACAATACTCCATCACAAAACATACTTTTCTGTTTCAAAGCACATCCAGGTTTGTTGGCTTTCCACAGTCATTGTGCCAGAAACTGGCAAATCATAAATTGCATCTGCATCAAAGTTGTACAAAGACCAAGAGGAGACAGTCAGTTAAATAACTTGGAACATGAAACACTCAAATGCATCAAATCATAATAGCTCAGCAAATGCCAAAGAACAATCCATCCAGCCACAACACAACTGTTTTAGCCTGGCTGCTGAACAGTAGCAAAAGAGGCATCAAAGTACATGTAGGAAGCTTACGAAACAAACAGTCTCATTTTCTAAAAATGCAATTTAATAAGATAAATAGCAGAATCCTACATTCAGAACATTTACCATGTAAGAAACATGCAACATCAGAAGTAAATGATAATCAAAGCGGATAAGGCAGCTGTGGGACCAGACATTCATGCTTTAGCTATCCAGGCTTTTTCATGGCGCAGTGAATAAACTGCCAATTACACACTGTGTTTTCATTGGACCTCATTATCTTTTTCTGAGCCTTCAGAATGCATTTAACATAGACTACACACATGCAATTAACTTTTCCAAAATTAGCCTCTTGAGTGAAGACAGGGGTGGATGAGACTGGCACAGTGAATAAGTACAAATAGGAAAAATGGGGTTCAGTAAGTGAAACAAAAAATATTTAACTTGAGGAGGATCAGTGACCGATTGTACAGTAAATGTACTATCACATACTTAAATTGGTTGATTTAAGATATACCTTTGTTTCATACTTATACTTATGTTTAAATACCTCGTGAGTATGGCCATGCATGCCCTGCAGGGTGTTGTCACAGTCCCAATCACAGTCCCTTGCTAAGTTTTGATGGCTATTGAATGACATGTGCCTGAATAGCAGCTCTGTGTCAGGGGAGACCAGAGCCGAGTGCAATCGCGAACATATGGACATTAGCATAGGCTGTCGGCCGCCTGCTGGCTCTCAGACTGTGCTCTGGGACTGGCCTACCTGACGCTGTGCCTGGTTCTGGTTGGACAACAAGCACAGTAGGCTGGCGTGGTTCCAGCTCAGACTGGACAGCTAAGAGGCTGGATGTTGGCCAAGGTCGTTTGCGGACACTCCAGTTAATTGACATATAGTGGAGAGTGACAGCACACTTAACTAAAAATAAATGAACAAGCTAAAGAGGGACAGTGTTCAGTCTAAAACGTTACAGCTGCCATCAAAGCCTGAACAACAAAGTATTTCTGCTCCTAATATTCCTCGTAATCCTGAATGACCTCAAAACTTTAAAAGCTACACTGTGGACTTTTTGACCAATAGAGGTGCTGTAGAGCAATGTTTCCATGTCCCTGTATCGTTTGTCTCATGCTGAACGAGCACAGACAGTGAGGACATAAAAGCACAAGCATGAAGAGACATTTACTCATTTCTGTCAACTGTAGGGTGGAAATGAAGGGAAGCAGCATTACTGATTTCTTTGAAATCCTGATCAACTCATTATGATAGCAATTACTCAGAGATGGTAAATCTGAAGCCAGTTCTTTGTGGGTGACTTTTTCATTTTTACTGAACATTATTACTGTACTTAACAATATTAACAAGTACATATAGTTGAAGAGAGACTATTCTCATTTTAAAAAGACTGAGGTGTTGCGCAAATGTGAGCTGCGGTTTTCATTGAGTTTCTGGCCGCAATCTGTGTATTCACCATCTGATTTACTAAGGCAGCAGCTCAATACACAGCCTGCTCCTGAACTGGGCCTGGCACCGCCCTCCAGACACACTCTGCCAATGAAGGTGAGCTCATAAATGCAGTTCAGAGGTGGGATTTCTATGAGATCAGTCAGCTCAGGAGAGAAATTAAAACATAGTGATCTTGATTACAACATATTTGCTTTGGCCAACTCTACCTGAGAAAAACTATTACTACTATTTAAAATATTACTCATAAAATTATACTATAATTTTTTGCATATATCTAATTATCAATACATTAGGAGGCAAAATTAATGTCTGTTTCTAATAATCAGTTTTTAAGTTATATGCAAGCCTATATACAGTATAATGCATGTGTCTTTCCCCACTGCAATCTGTTCTCGTAAATCCCATCTGCACAGATGGAGAATTTTCCCCGCAAAACTGACGATTTGCTGTTGCAAATAACATGACATCAGTAATTCCAGAGGAATACAGAGTCAACCTCTGTTAACAAGTCTCCTATTTTTTGCATGATCCTCCCTTAAGTGCATATTCAATGAAGAGACAGCCAGACCTTGCAGACTCTCGCACAAGTGACACACAAACTGTGACTGAAAAACTGAATCTGGCCCTCAAGTCTCAAACCCCAGCAGTGGCCTCTGGAGGCCTCTAAACCAAGTTTGATATAAACTGATAGAGCAAGAAAGTAAGCAATTAACACTGATATCCTTTGAGCCCTAAACTCTGACTAGCAGGCCTAAAAAAGATGTTTTAGTTTGGGTTTTTTTTGCCTATGGAAGCTCTGGAGAACAATCATTATCAGTTAATAATCAATTACAACTTGGAGTGTGTGAAATCTTATGTGCCCAGAAGAAGAAAACATTTGATGGAAATTTTATTTTTGGAGGAGTTTTCATTTGAATAATTTTGCAAGAGGAACCATCGTACATGATAACAGGTGTCTGTTCTCAGCAACCAGTGTCTGCTATTATCTATTATTATAGATTATTCAAGGAAGGATTGTGTGGTTGTATGTGTAGAGGCATTTGATCAAATCTTTGGTTTGGGTTGTTTATGTGGAATATGCATACCAAACGGCTTTTTAATTTGTAAATATTAGTCCTCAGTCAAATGGAAATAATCACAAGCATTGCAGATGCTTTGAGAAATACCCATTTACTGTTTTTTCTGTAGATTTAATTTCAAAAATATGATTTTACTTATAAAATTAGACACTGTAAAGGCAATTTTAACACTGCCGGAACTTTACAGCAATGTACACACAGAACTACAGCACATTTGAATTACTTTAAGTGCAGAAATAAGAGGTGTGGTTAATATTTACAGCTAATCTATACATTTAATGAACGAGTGATTGGCATGCCACATACAATATCATGTAGAAATACTGTAAAAAACAGCTGAGCTTCATAATGTAGTACAAGTGAGGATATATACAGAGTATAGTAGCTTGCAGCAGAGTACAACTGGGGGAGAAAATCCATAGAAGCATGCTGTTGGGTAACAATGTCTCTCCATCACTTCATTGTGGCTGAGATTTAGTCAGAACTAAAGATCTCCCATACAGCGAATCTTCCTTTTCCAGAAACAGGACAACTCGTGTCAGCGTGGTTGTGGAGATGCATAACGATACCGGCATTCTTCTGACAGAAATGCCACTACGAAAACATTCTGTGCCGCCTACGTCTTCGGAATGCAGAGTTCTTGTCTAGAATGTAATATTTATCTTGTAAATGTCTTGCAGGCTCAGCTTCCGCCTTTTACCCCACTTGATATGTGTGCTTAGCTATGCAGCTAAGCACTCCATCCATGCCACATTAGGTGCTCTGTGCCACAGATACACCACCTTAAATGTAGACATTTCAGAGAAGACATTTCAACATCAGAGAGGCATCCATTCCATCCTGCACTCCCTCCCTCCATCGCTGTGCTATCAGCATTGCAGGATAAACAGATACAACCCTGGGGTATTGAAGTGGGCAGGAATATTCAGCAGCATATAAAGGCTGAAGTCGGCAAAGGCCTCCTTGGGGCTGGTGTGCCTGATCCACATCGAGCTGGCTTACTTCCACCTCTGGATCACTTGAAGCCTCCATGCCAAAGAGAGGATAATTACATTTCACCTCAAAGAACAATAACGAAGAAGCCACAGTTTTGGAGGGAGGTAGCACACTAAAGTACTAAAGGTTGTTTTTTTTTTTTATGCACCAGCTCACACAAGCTTTGAATGATCCCGACTATGATCTCACCTCCCTCTACTTTCTCCAGCTCGATTGTTCAGTTCTGCATGCAGATGATCGCTGCCTCCCCCAGTGTGACTGCGGAGTCATCTGATGTGCACCTGCACTTAGCTACCATGCGAAGGGCATGACTAAATGCAGGATGTGATCCCGGGGTCCTGGTGCCTTTTAGATTTACATTCCATTAGACGGCCTGATTGAATCCACCTGCCCTGTGCACCCATTCACCCGGGCAAACCTCTGCTCGAGCCATCTGTAGGGGGACAGATTGGGCCCATTGAGTGAAACTAGATGTGATGAACAAAGCAAATAAGCTCTTGCGCAGTGATTCTTGCGCCACCCCTGACTTAATATTATGTGATGCATTTATTTTTACCCTTCTCCTCCATTGTGAATCAATGTCTTTAATCTGCCTGTGACAGAACTCTGCAGGATATTCATGTGGGAGGAACATAGTTCATAAATAGCATCTCAAAAGTTTGCTTTCTTTTAAACATCTGAAGCTGACCTCAGTATGAAGAGCTTTTTTGCGCAGCCTAAACACTACATTTTGTTAAGAGAGGATATGGACTTGAAAGATGTTGATGCTGAGAAACAAAACTGAATCATAAAATGAAGTGACGCAGATTGTGTTGCTGATTACATAAACTGGATGATCTGATAAAAGCACACATTTGACAGGCCATTTTCTCTTGTTTGTAACATAAAATGTCACCTGTCACCCAACCATGAAGTTAGTCAGCCATCCACCACCCCGACCACTTCACCCGTATTGCCACGTTTTTCTTTCGGCACCTTTGCAAAATCTTTTCATGTTGGAAGACCATATTTGTCTCGTTTTTTTTCTTACATACTTTGCTACATTATGGTTCATTTCCTGAGATAAGAAAGTGGAAAAAAAACACAGGGAGTCCCGATTGGGCAAGTTTTACATTGCAATTAATCAACCATACAACCATACTGTAAAATAGTTTTTAAACAAAACATGCATGCAGCTCTAATGCTCCTCTCATAAACTCCTTGCACTAAAACTTCAATTAGACTGTAGATAGATCTTTGTAATGAACATCTTGTTGAATAACTATAATTCACTGAAGGAACATTGTGACAAAATCATCTCAAAGCAAATTAAACCAGAAACAATTTTCTGCTCAAATCCTCTAGAAACAGGTGTACGCTGAACAGAGTCACAACTGAAACAGTCTTAAGAGGGATTCTCCCTGATTTATGTGTTGTTTTCCCATCGCCTGCATTCCAGCTACACAGCAATTGAACTGAACAGATGGTTATTTCGTGGGCTGATGATGGTTTTGTGTTTTCTGACCGCTCTTCCATGAAATGTGCAGAAAAAAAGTCAAGTCAATCTTATTTCACTCTCTTTAACCTCCAGAAACTTAAACTTGTGAATTATAGAAATTACTTTTTTAATAATACAGAAAGGTCCCACTTGCTTTTTCCTCGTGGGCCAGACTCAATTTATTATGTTCATGCACTATTTGATAAGATACTTGGAAGGTTGGAGCTGTGCAACCAAGTTTAACCTTTTGAAGAACTGCGTTGATCTTTCTCTTGGGAATTCAAGAGGTTCCACAGAGAAACCAAGATGGCATGAATATTCACCTGCTGGCTTTGAAGGGATTTCAAGTCAGCTATATCATCAACTTCAGTAAGATCTAAGGACGTCATTATCCTTTCAGTCTTGTCTGTGTCACTATTCTTTCATCCAGTCTATCAGTCAGCAGGTCAGTCCAAGACATCTACATCAGGCAGATAGATGTTGAGACTGTAGGATCACTTGCATCCGCATTTACAAACAGCAACATTTCTGATTGCAATCAATTCATGAAATCAGTGCAATCTGTGCATTCACTCGCAGAGGCAGTGTCCATTTGTATAGTGCTCTTATGTAGAGTAAAGGCGACAAAATAGGAAGGCCCTTACTAAAACCTAGAAATTATAATTCGATTAATCAATTAGTGGATCAACAGACGATCTGCAGTTATTTGACAATCGATTAGTCAATTTTCAAGTAAAACTGCAAAACCTTCTCTGGTTTCAGCTTGTCCAATGTGATGATTTCTCTGTTTTACATCATTGAAAATTGAATATATTTGGGTTTTCGACTGGTTGGAAAAAAACAAGCAATTTCTGATGGACCTTTTTCACTATTTTTTATTATCAGATTAATGGATAATGAAAAATATACATTCCCTATTTCCAGTTTTTTAATTGCAAGCAATTGCTACTTTTCTTTATCTTATGTGGTGGTAGACTGAATGTCTTTAGGTTTTAGAGTGATGGTCATTTGATGACATCACCTTAGGTTTTAGGAAACAGTGTGACAACCATGTCTGTGTTTTTTTTATATTTTATAGACCAAATGATCAATTAATTGAGAAAATAATTATCAGATTATTCAGTAATGAAAATGGTTATTAATTGCTGCCCTACACCTTGCTATTCTATTGCATCATATTATGAGGTGACACTTATTGTGTATTTGTACTTTTTTCATGTCCTTGTGTCCACCCCTGTGCATAATGCATCAACGATCGTCTTGAATATACAGTAAATGTCATTTCTTGCAAACCAGGGAAGTGGACTGTTATCAGGAGCTGTAAATCCTGAAGTGAATTCTACCAACAGTGTGATATGACTTCTAGAGGCAACATCCCTCAGGCGAAAGTGCAGCTATGAGAAGATTATGATGCACAGCATTTACCCGAGGGCCTGAATATAAGATATATGGGGGCAATTTTGATTTATGATATTTTCTTTTACGTCGGTTGACCTATGTGCATTAAGACGCATTAGGAAGCCATTCCTCAGCGCAAAGGAAAGGCTCTTGCTTGGTGTTTGTTGGTTCTTTCCCTCTCTAACAGATGTAAATTAATCATGGCTGCATCTTTCGGATGCTCGCTCGATGCTCAGAATGAATAGCAGCGTTACACAGAAGTGGCAGAATGCTTTTAATATCGAGAAGCTTGTGATATCAAATCAGTTTCTTTTTTCATTTCTGTTCCTCACCTGATGATTTGCTCTTGACATGCATCTCCTTCAACTCCGACATGACTGCCTTCATTAAGAGGTTAATCAAAAGGCATGGCTTTATTCTGGAGCAATTAACTTTACTTCTGTTTTATGCCATGTGCTTTCTCCGACTGACTGAGCGCAATTTGTCTAATTAAATAAAAAGCATTATAGGAGATGGTAAACATTATGAGATGTGTTTGCAATACATGCATATTAACTTAAAGCAAACTAAAACTAATTTGAGTTGCTGGTGAGCCAGATGAGAGGCGACAGCCTTAAAACCCTGAGACTGAACCCCGAGGGTTCACTTCTAAATTGGTTAATCCATTTGTGAACTTTTTGTAAAATGTTTTACAAAAAAAATCACCGTTTCCTCCCATTAAGACCAGATAATAACAACATTTTAGCTAAACACTGGGATTAGTGGGTGTGAGTGGTCATTTGAGAGTCCCTGTAAAAGCAAATCCGTAGAGCATACCTTGTCCTAATAATAGCTTTCAGCTCAAAACCTTGAACCAGTTCCAGCGGCTCAGAGCAACCCCACCGAGGATCCTGATCGCCCGTGTGTCTCTGTGGGACAGGAGCATCATGGTCCACAAGACCTGGGTAAATGTTTGTGCACAGAGGCCGAGCTAGACCATATTCATAACCGCGGAAGGGTCTCTGATTTACGAGGCTGGATTTACTACCTATTGAGTGCAATTACATACAGCACAGGCAGTGTGCAAACAAAGCCTCAGACAGCAGCCATTTTGTGCTCTAGATAATATGAACTAGTGGTGATAAAGTCAGCAGGATGAGCTATTTATGACTACTAAGGAGTGAAAGTGTTGTCTTTTTACACCAAGTTCAGAATACATTTTAAAATGGCACACTGAACTCATTAGTGCGACTACATAGTTTTCTATTAAATATTATCACCCCTGCCTCTCTGATTTGTCCTTTCAAGTACTTGCGAGACACAAGATGTATCAATAAATCAATACATTTCTATGGTGCATGCGGTGCTATTCTACTGATTTAATTGCCAGATTCTCTGGTGGAATTGTGCTTCATTGATGATGTATGTTGTTGATCGTCTCTGGTCAAGACTGAATAAACAAGAGTATCTAACCATGTTACATTTATAGCTCTGCATTTCTCTCATGGTTGAATTTCTGGACCACGAAGCCCTGATGTTGCTCGTAGCTTAAAGCTCAATGTGTTTTAACTTCAAAAACATGCAGTTACTCAAAGAAAATTTTTTTATATATATATATATATCTATATATATATATCTATATATA